>JAHWFP010217801.1:0-21780 GCA_023313725.1 Lithobius niger | reverse complement strand
TTATCCACAAAAGCTAGAGGGCTGTTTTATTGGAGTATATCCCAATTCAAAATAAATAATAACAAAAGGATTAAGCGCATTATTTATGTTTATTAATATTTATAACGTAATGCTATGTTTTATTAGCTTATCAGTTTATCAGTTCATAAATCTATTTGTCTCCAACAAGAAGTTACAGACGATGCTGCGTCGGCGACTTTCTCTCTTTAAACACGCCGCATCAACTACGTATTGCTGAAATCCGCCGAGAGATGGCGCTGTGTGTGTTACTGTACTAATCTTTAATCGTTTGCTAATAATTACCATGGGATCGAAAAACTAAAAGACTAATACGGTAAAAATTAAAATTATTTATGCCAATAGATCGGCGAAGAAAAGTTATAAGATACTCGCCTAAAAAATTATGAAGTGTGATATTAAAATACGAAAATCGTAATGAATATTTTTCTAGCTGATATATGCGAGTCAAAAGCCGCAGTCCACAGATTAAAGAACTCGCTGTTCCACAGATACGACACTCGTGACTCAGCCAGCGCTTCAAATATGGTCCCTCGTTTCAGTAACGCGTCGGGGTGATGACGTAACACCTCGCACTTTATTCGCCAGATGTCACTAGCAGAGTGAAATTGAAACGCCGAAAAGAAGCTAAATAAATACGAAATTAGGAGGCAAAGCATTTAATTATTAAAGAGTCTGCATTTACGATTGTCTTTATTGGAACACACTAGTCTGAGAAAGAAAGAAAAAAACAACTTTCACAACTCGGACTCGAACTCTCGTAATTAACGTAGATTGTTTGATTTGTTCTGTAAACGTGCCGACGCGGCTGCTCGCGATCGCACTGCGCATGCCTGCGTATTTATTATGGTGGACTTTCTAATTATATCCAAAGCTCCTCGCGAGCGATCTCTGCGCCTACTGGCGAATCAAGTGCGAAGCATGACTCAGCAAAAAAAAATGAGGACCAAATTTGCCGGCGTAGTGTCGTATCTGTTCGCGGTAGTGTTCTTTAATCTGTGCCGCAGTCATTTCTAGCAGTTGGCGTCTGTTTTAACAAGACTACCTATATTTAAAAGAATTAACGCTCGGATTCACATAGCATGCTAGACGCGTCTTCCACGCGTTGCGCTGAACTGAAAGCACGAAGAACGAAAAACCCCAATCGTAACACTGATTAGTGTATGCGAGACGCACAAAAACGTGATATCTTCTCGTTATTAGATTTACCGGTGTTGCAGCGCTAAACGAACATTATTTTACGGTAATGGTGACTATTCCTGAAGTCTTCGGACGATTTACTGCTACGTCAAAGGATCGTTTAACACATTTTTAATGAGAATTGAAAACGCCGTAGCGTATCATACAGTACAATACTAGGCAAAAAAAAACGCTCGTTTTCGTTATACGGAGGGATTCAACAATGCTCTCAGAAATGATTGTTAAAACGTCGTTATGGTCGGCAGGATGGCAACAAAGGGACGATGAGATATTGTCTAAACAATAAGTGGGGCAAACCATTGTTGATAGTATTGCAGCGCTTGTTGTATGAAATTCGCAGTCAGAAACATTACTTAAATAACAAAATTGAGTGGATGCAATAGTGGATATAACGAATTATGGCTGTTATTAATATTTTTTAATATTGCCCCTGCATAACAAAATATTGCATCATATAGAATTTAATTAATGCTTCTAAATATTAATACGCTAGACGTAGCAACACAATGGAGCCAACATTCGTTTATACAAAATATTTACAGTTAGTTTTATTAGTTTCAATATTTTCGTTTCAATGGTCATGTTAGCTGAGCATTGACAGAGCTCAGCTTAGTTGTTCAAGAGGCTGATTTGATTAAAAGGGGACCATCGCAAACTTTCTGCCTGACTTGCCAACCAGAGGTAAGTTACGGACTACTAGACTCCTTCAGCAGCTACGGGATCAACTCTGGACGTCACCTCAGACACCCGCTATGTTCGAATGTTTTCCGGGTCGAATCCCTGGGGTTGACACTCTACTAGACTTTCTTCCTTCTACAAGGTATAGAATTAAGTCGTTTCTTCTTTACAAACAGTTTGTTTTAGCTGACGTAAGAATCAAAGAAATAAAAAATATAAAAATAAATAGTAAATTTGTTAGAAATAAATTTGTCTTTGTAAACGAAGGAAAGAGTCTGAATTAAAAACTTGCCTTCGTGAAAATACAAGATACACTAATTGGAGAAAGAAAGAAAGAAACAAAGAAAGAAAAAACAACTACCCTGACTGAAACTCGAACCCTTGCCGCTGTGACCAATGTGCTTCCGGGGTGGATCCTGGCTACAGGCTCCAGCCCTGTTCTGTTTTTTAATGTTTCAATAGGTTTGCTGATTGTATTTATTGTTTATTAGAAAGATTAATCCGATGAATCAGCATAACATTTTCCCATCCAATGCACGATTCTAAGCAATTGATGTTGCCAAAGTTTGGGTGCCTGTTTTTAAAGTTCTCCCAACACATTTGGACCTCAGTGGGGAAGACGAAATCGTAATGATTTAAAGTTACCCACCGAATGCTAGGCATAATTCTAAAAATATTGCTTGATGGAAAGAAAGCTTTAGAAAGAGCACTTTCTTGTGTGCATTATTACTGAAACAAACTTAATAGTCGTTGTTTACCTAATCAACGTAAACGACATCTCATTGTTAGTCTTTCCTGACGATACTATTGTTGAACCTTGCCCGCCGATTCTTCTTTTTCCTGCAGGTTGTCATGGTGGACGATGTAGATGTGTTGCTTGATGATATGGTGGCTAAGAAAGTCATCACTGCTTCAGACCTGAACACAGGGCTAGTAGCAGATAGCGTATTTGATGTTGTAGTGGCGGAAGCAGCCAAGAGGGGCATTACGAGTGAGACTATATGTGCGCATGGGTTGCAGTCGGTGTCCATCATCACGGACATGTATGGGACTCAAGATGGCGACCAGCCAAATGTTAGTTCAGGTGAATCTCAGAGTGACGAAGCTCAAAAGTCGGCTGGGCGCGGCGCAGCCCTACGGACTGTTCAACGGTTATGTTCGACAGCTGTGAAGCATTCAACTCGACCTGAAACGGTTGCAGAGGTTGACCACGTGCAAAATGTTCGAGGAGTAGATGAAAGACGTAATTCTGACCGCAAGATGATGTATATACGTAAGTTATATGGTGGTGGTCTATTCTCTTCGGATATGACGAAGTCTCTTGTTCTGCTTTGTAATGAAAGAGGCAAACCATATCCTTTAATCCAGATGTACCTATATGTCGAGAGTATAGTGGGGAAAGGACAAGTCGAAGCTGTGTGCACAATGCGGACAGGAAACGCTTTTGAAGTCGCTTTGGCTTCTCCTACAGCAAAAAAGTAACTGTTTGCAGCGAAGTTAGTTGTTAACGGGCACCCAGTGGAGATCTACGATCTGCACGACCTCCAGGTACAAGCGCGCATACATTGGCTGCCGTACAGTACGAAACCGGCGGATGTGGCTATGGCTATTAGCTCATTTCGATCGATGACGTCACATACTTTTGAAAGACTAACCATTCGTGGAGAGGAGGTGTGCGACACCGGTGTGCGTTTGGTTAACTTCAAGCTTCGCCCCTTTAAGACCATTGATGACGTACCAGATGTGTTGGTGGTGAAAGGAAGTCCGGCTCTAGTCGTTGTTTCAGATCGTGCGCCACTTTGTTTAAGGTGCAAAATGCGCGGGCACTACCGTCGCGTGTGCGCGAGCATCCTCTGCCCAACTTGTGCCCGATATAGTGATCCACGAAACCTATGCGAACATTTGCGCGCTGCGCAAGCTGAAGTGGAAGTCGCACCGAGTTCAAGAAATAGCGATGTGCGTCGTGCTGCAGGGGGCAGTAGAAATGAAGGCAGGAGGAAGAATACGGTTGCTCCCCGACTCCCCCAGCTCCCTCAGAGTATATCGTGCCAAGACAGCGCAGGTGTAAGGATGGCTACTGCGGGGCCGAGTGACTTGCGTGAGGGTGTCCAGCCAACTGTTGTCCCAGCGACGGCGGCAGTGTCGGAATTTGTGTTTGCATGCGAAAACTTCCCAGCATTAGAAGTGAGAGGGAGTGGTTCTGAGGGTTCTGAGGGTGTTTTTAACCCTCCAGCAAAGCATAAGAAGAGGAATATAAAGTCAAGTAGCAGTAAAGTACCGAGTGGCTCAGATTTGAATGATGAGTGTTTTCAAGATGAGTGTGACAATGTGTTGGCGGTAAGTTCGGTTGTGTCTGACCAGATGAAAGAAATTGAGTTAGAGAGTGAGTCCATGGCGATAAATTCACTTGTTCCGGCTGCGAGTCAAAGCTGCAATGTTGGAGCAGCAACTTTATACAGTGCAGATCATAGTTACAGTGTACAGGATGATTTGGTCTCTGATGATGTAATAGTTGATGATAGGGGGTCATAGATGTTTGCTGAGCCAAGTGTCTGGTGTGTTAATAAGTCAAGAGTCATCTGACATTCAGGAGTGTATGAAGGGTATAGAGGATAGGGGAGGCGAGGGTTAGGTTAGGTTAGACACTAGTATTGCCTAGTCGTGTGTTTATGCGATTGCCTCCTGGAATGCCAGGGGGATTCGGGGGAAATTGGAAGATATTGAAAATTTAATGCAGTATGCAGACATACTGGGGGTACAAGAAACAAATTTGGGTTCTCAAAATTGTGCGGGTTCCTCAGCATTTCGGGCAGACTTTGTTTCGAGTGGTCGGAGAGTGGGGCTGTTTGTGAAATGGTCCGTCCCTTATGTAAACAAGACACTTACTGTACAATTTGATGGACTGGATGCATGTGCGATTCAAGTCTATATGTGTAATCAGTGGGTGACTGTTGTTGTGGTCCATGCAACGCGGTCTCGATCAAAGAAAGAGTGGGATGCCTGGCTCACTCAGTTTGCTCACCCAGTCATAGTTTGCAGAGATTTTAACGCTCACCACTATGACTGGGCCTCGACTAGAGTGGACACAAAGGGCCGTTATTTGGCTGCTGCTATTGAACGAGCTGGACTGTGTGTCGTTCAGGATGGTACACCGACCTTCTCCAGGTGGCAGCAAGGAATGGCTCAAGAGTCGGTCCTGGACTTTTTCCTTTGCTCTTCTGGCATTGAACAGTTGTTTCATTTTTCTGTGTCTGATGACCAGAGGGGTAGCGATCACTTTCCAGTAATCCTTCTCCCTCTGGCCGCACCTAGCCCACCTGTGAGACGGTGTGGGTCACGTCCGAGATTTTCTAATGGTATTTTTCAGGAGTGGATCACTTCCAACATTTTGTACAAGAGGCGTCAGACCGCTCGCAGATGCGATGAGTCACGCAAGTCGTACCCAGTCTGGTGGACTGCGCGCTGCTTGTGTGTTGTTAGGGGCAGGCGGCGAGCATACAGATATTGGAAGAGGCATCCTTGTGATTTGAACTGGTACAGTTATCAAGGCACAGCTCGAGAAACAGCGTACATTCTGCGCAGTGAGCGTGACTCGTACCCTGATAGAGTGTATGATCAGGTTTGTTCGTCGGTGTCTCTTAGTCGTGCCTGGAAAGTTATAACTCAAGGGCTTACCAGGGAGATGGTAACGTGGGTATACAGTCCACGACGAAAGCAGTCTGACATGATTTTGAGAGGCGTGCCAATGGCCAATGCCTTCAATGAGAGATTCGCGAGCGTGTATGCTCTCCCTTCTGGCTCCCCACCACCTCTCCTGTGTGTGTGTGCCGAGGTGTATCCTCCCGTTGACCTTCCCTGGACTGTGTCCGAATTTTCGTCTGCTCTTGCCAAGTGCAGAGATGGCAGCGCTGTAGGAATTGATGGCATTACTTATGCGAGTCTGCGTAGTCTTGATTCAGGTACTGTGCGCCACTGTCTTGCTCTTTTTCAGAGAGTTTTTGATGGTGGGCCGG
This sequence comes from Lithobius niger, assembly GCA_023313725.1. Taxonomy (NCBI): domain Eukaryota; kingdom Metazoa; phylum Arthropoda; class Chilopoda; order Lithobiomorpha; family Lithobiidae; genus Lithobius; species Lithobius niger. The sequence continues at coordinate 15,871 of JAHWFP010217801.1, read as the reverse complement.
TACCTGAGTCTTGGCTGTTCACCATAATTGCCCCGGTCCATAAGGCGGGTTCTGTTCGCTCCAATGTGATAAATTATAGGCCTATTTCCCTTTTGTCTAACTTGCGGAAAGTGTATGAGCGGATGCTAGTTAGAAGACTGGAGTGGCATCTTGAGTACCATCACTGCTTAGCTCCGATGCAGTTTGGGTATCGAGCCAACCGCAATGCGCAAGATGCCATTATGTACCTCTTGTCTGGGATTCATGAGGCATGGGCTCATGGAGTCACAGTCGTTGCCGTATTCCTCGATATAAAGGCTGCATATGACACTGTTGGTGTTGAGTGGGACCAGTGGGGCTTATTGAACTTGGGCGTTGGCTCTAAACTTGTGAGTGCTCTGTGTGCCCTACTCGGGATGCGCCGGTTTGCAACTAGAGTGAATGGTCAATGGTCACTGGACTCCCACAGGGAAGTTGTTTGAACCCGCTTTTGTTTGCTGTGGCCATTAACGATATACTCCTTGAGATCTGCGAGACCTGCAACATTGTCTGCTATGCCGACGATGTTGCACTTTGGTTTGCTGGCAACGATCCGAGTGAATGCTGCATGGAGGCGCAGCGTGCTGTACAGCGTGTTGCCACTCGTTTGTCTGAGAGGGGTCTCTTTTTGGCCCCGGCGAAAACTGAGCTTGTGGTTTTTCGTCAGTCACGGACTCGCTGGTTGTCTCCTCTGTCCATTCAGGTTGAAGGTACGACTGTGGTTCAAGTACCCTCTGTGAAATATCTTGGTGTTACTTTAGATGAGCACCTAGATTGGAGCCTTGATACTGCAGGACTGAGGAGTAAGCTTCAGTCCCGGTCTTCTGTACTGAAGCGTCTGGCACGTATTGATGGCATGAGGCGCGGTCCTCTGATGATGGTTTACAGGATGATTGTACGTTCGGTCTTGGACTATCATCTCCCGTTTCTGTATCCTGCCGACCGCCATCTCAAGTCGCTGCAAGTTGCAGTGAACAATTGTCTCCGGACTGTCTCAGGTTGTTTGGAGGTTGTTTGGAGTCGACACCGGTTCCGGCTCTCTGTGTGGAATCGTGCGAGCCCCCATTGAAACAGCGTGCTGCAGAACTGTTCTGTGGGTTGTGTCTCCGCAATGTCAGCAGAGGTCCTTTGGATCCAGTTAGTCGGATCATCACCGACTACACCGACCTACATTCATCTATTCTGGATTCTCTGGGTCCAGTGGGTAGTGGTGTCAGGCTTCTTCGTAAATTGCCCTCATCTGCCTCACTGCGGGTGAGCAGAGTGGTGCCTTTTTGTCCGTGGGCTTGGTGTCCTGACCTGCTATCCGTTTTCTGTGAATTTCCCACTGACTGTACCGTGTACTGTGATGCGTCGTTCTACCGTGAGACCTGATCGGGCGGATTTGGCGTCACAGTCCCTTCGCTTAAAGTCTTTTGTGCCGTCGCGTTCCACTGGCCTTTTCCAGCATGATGTGCGAGCTCTGCGCTATTTCAGTGGCTCTAGATGTCGCGCTAGACTTGTTCCTGCCGTCTTTTACTGTTTATTCAGACTCGCAATCCGCTGTCGCTTTGCTTCATAGGGCAGTGGTAACCCAAGAACTTGCTGATCCACTGGTGTACACCGTGTGCAAAAAGTTTTGGGCTGCGAGCAGCCAAGGTGTTGTCAGGCTACAGTGGGTGAAAGACCATGATGGGATTACTGGTAATGAGCAAGCTGACGGCATTGCTAGAGAGGCAGTGTGTGAAGGCAATCAGGGTATTGCTTTGCATGCTTGCAGTGGGGCCTGTGCGCCCTTGGCTCCGTGCGTGGGTTCTGCGGACTTGGACTGAAGAGTGGCAGTCCACCTCAACGAGTCGCACTCTTTATTGTCTTCAGCCCACGTGCAGCTGGCTCTCTCCCCTTGCAGGTCTCCCGGTCTGGATGGGCAGAGTTTTGTCCCGTCTTCGTACAGGCCATTCCCTCCTTCCTGCTCATCGGTATAGACTTGGTTGGGCACGGTCTACACTCTGTAACGAATGTGGAGTGGATTTCACCCCAGAGCACCTTCTATTAACACGTCGTGCCCTCCAGCTTCATCGGACTCTTATTGCCATGTACATTAGGAATGATCCGTCTCTGAGCGGCCTTCTCTCCCTTACCCTCTCTCATAGTGGGCACCCAATAACAAGGTTGCGCGCCATTGCCTCCTTCGTACAAGCTAGTGGTGTCCCAGTCTAGTCTGGTCCTCCTCTATCCTTTGTCTCCATTTTCTCCTGTGGATGCCAGTGATTGTCATAGTTCTGGTTCTGGTATTGTGTAAGTTGTATATTGTAAGTTGTATGTTGTGTGTTGTGCATAGTGGGTATTGCAGTGATGTACTGTTGTAGTAGTGATGGCGTGTGGCGGAAGGCCAGGGCCCCAAATAAACAACCTCAACCTCAACCGATTATAACAAGTTGTGCACAAGGTGTTGTAGATTTTTATGTCTGAGCGCATGGCTGAGGGCCGAGGCTCGTGGAATAAACCCAACCAACCAACCGATTATAACAATGCTTATGCCCGAACAATGACCTTTGCTGCGTGAAGCTTGATTGCTTCAAATGCTCAACTTCCTCACTATAAGACGAGCGTTTTTTTTGCCCAGTATTGTACAATACACACGTACCTTGGTTGCTCTTCTGTTTGAAATTCATGAAATTAAACCTCCGGAGGCTTTGTTTTGTCGTCGAGTGAAAAAATAGTTACGTAGCATGAAGCCATTGTTGTTAAATTTTAATAATTTGGTGTCAATGCAGTGTTTTAAGTTTAAAATCCGCCTATCGCGTGTCACACGTACCTTTCACAGTTCGGTCCGCATGCTAGAGCAGTTCATTTTTGGGGTGTAAGTAGCGTGACTGGTGGCAGAATCGATGGATAACTGGACGACGCGTCGAATTTCTAACGTTAATCCTTTACATCCAGGTGGCCTTAGTTTTAAGCTTAGCTCGGCAAGTTGCGCATGCGTACAACGAAAAGGTACTTGGGTATAATCACCCCGATTATACCACACTAGGTCGATTATACCCCGCTCCTCAACCTTGTGGGACAGACAGGACGGTAATAAGTTACGGGCCGTTAAAGGCACTGTCGAGGAGTGGCACTCGGCGTGTCGCCGCAGTCGCCGTGAGGAGGTTGTGTTGGCCCGTTTGCGAATTGGTCACACCCGACTTACTCACTGTTTCCTTTTGCGGGGGGTTGACCCTCCTGAATGTTCTTGGTGTCGACGGCCACTTACGGTCCGGCACTTCCTTGTAGATTGTCGCCTTTATATTTATTTATATTTTCGCCTTTAAAACATTCTTTTCAGTTATTTTATTTTTGGACGAGGGGCGGAGGATAAGCACAGAAATTTGGCACAGAATATGCGAGTTGCGCTGGCCAGAAAAAATAAAATAGTAAAATAGAAAAACCAACAAAAACCACCATCATAAACACAATATACGGTGGTCCATCACCCCCCCCCCCACCAGCCACGGCACTTTTTGTGCCGGTTTGGGGGGGGGGTGAGGTCAGGCGAGAAACGTGTGCGCATAAATTAACTGCATGGGATGAAAATTGTGTTTTTCTTAGATAATCAGCTTCCTTACAGCATATTAAAAAAATACGATGGTGTTCCATCTGCTTATACCGTAATCAGCAAATATTACAGCATACAAAAAAAATACGGTATTGTTCCATCTCTTTATCAAATGGCAAACGACACCGTAAGCAGCAAATATTACTCCATGTCAAAATGGCAAATTTCTAAAAAAAAAAAATAAAATAAAAACAGTGTCAACTGCCCGACTTCCCCCATAAATAACGAAACAATGTCTGAACAGGAGCTAATGACTGCACACACGTCCTGGACGTGACCATGCTTGCATGAGTATGTAACCATTGCTTCATATTCCATCCCTCGTCAAAAGGTCATCTGGGAGAAGCAATGAGTTTCGTTGAACCAGGCCAGTTTATTCAACATAGCCAGAATCTAATTTTACCAAAGCATCGCTAAAAGGCGTCAACTTTCCGTCAAGCGCTTCAACTAGCATTGAGTCTGTAGCAAAAATACTCGTCTTGTACCCGATCAGGCTGCCTTAGCTTGAAGTAGCTATCTGCTTCACTGCTTCATGCTTGAAGAACGTTGTTGGATGCCAAGTTGCCACTGCCTGGAGCAATCTAGCAAGGCTGGTATATTTTCGCATTGGGTTAAAACCTACTCAGCCCATTTTTAACTAGAGTTAATCCTGAAAATAGTTACAACCAGTCGTTCCGCATTAGGCTACAACCCAAAATTAGAAATGGAACACGTGGTAATTAATATTATCACTGACACTCCGTCCAGCCCTACGGACTCTTTTAAGTCGCTCCTGGTCTTATCCAATGTTTTTGGTTGATGTGTTAAAATGATGAGTGAACCTATACGGTTTATGCAATGTAGTTTTAATCCTGCTTACAACCAGTTACGGACCATCTTTCTTTGCAAGGAAATTACCACCAACTCTATTTTAGCATTGGGGTGCTAATTATGCTATTATTTCCCCCATTAAAATACTTTTTTTATTATCCTTTTTAATTTTTTTGTAGCCTGAAACAAAAGTTGTCTGAAACAAAGTACTCTGACCACCCTTGCTAGCCTCCTTGCCCCCCTTTATAGTTACCGACCAAATCATATTTATCATGCAGCTAGTCTAAGCTGTGCCATCACTCACCGTGAATCATATTCACCGATACCAGAAACGAGATCGAACAAGGCTGTTTGATAGCAAAACCTAAACTAGGTAGAACATAAGCGTCAAATTTCGCCAACTACTTAAACCACCCGAGTGCACGGTGGGTTAATCAGTTGCACAGTAGCGTGCACAGAGCCCCTAAGAAGCTAGGGGCAACTTTTAGCAAAAGGACTCAAGTAATATTTTTTCTGAGGACCTTTTCTTTCAGCCCCATTTGAGCTTTTTTTTAGGACTTTAGGCCCTGTCTGAGGCAACGCCGCACCAGCAAATGTCAGCACAAAAAGCGCATTTTGCAAAAAGGGCTGGACCAATGACCCCTTCTCCATCCCCCAATGCACGCCACTGTTTATAAAAAAAACGCTGTTTATTAATTAACTGTTTATTAATTAAACGCCCATAGCTTAATTTTTTTTAAATAATTTCTTTGAGCCCTTAAGTTTAAGAAAAACATTATTTTGCATTTTAAATCAATCATTTTTAAAATGTCAATAAAAATACAGAAATAGAAATAGAGATTGACGGTGCACGAAGTGCACAAATATACTTTTGGATTGAAAAACTTGGATCATAAAGATGAGGACAAAGGGGGGGGGGGAGGGGAGGAGAAGTTTTTCGTATGGTGCCCTTACCACACTCTGACATCAGCTGTTCCTAGTTCTCTTACAAGCAGAAACAAATTATTTTTTAAATATTAAAGAACGTGAACGTGAAAAAGTGAAGGAAAATTTTGTGTTGCAAAAATTCTGTCTTTGCACTAAAATTAGTGGTTTTTTACACTAAAATTAACCTGTCAAGGCTGTAAGCAAAGCATAAATAGGTTTTCTTGTAAAAGAGTGCAGAAATGTACAGTTTAGCAATTACCGTAACGGGATTTTCTGGCCAAAAATACTGACGTTGAATATTCCTTCTATAGCGTATTGAACAAAATAAAAAAAAACCTACACATAAATATTGGCCAGCAGAAGAAGCTAATCGGATTTAGGACCTACTCACGTCCTGTTTTTTTTTTATTTACCAATTTAATGAACAAATACTAATTACTCATGCGCCTTTTAAGCATCACAGTAGATTCGAGAATCCATTTTGCTGCAACAATACAGTTAACAAAGCAGCTCTGATTTAACCTTTTCTCCCCACACAGAAGGATAGACTCAACCTTTAAAATGAACCTTGCTCCAGCTCATATTTTTTACGACTGTACTCTGTAACAGTAATCACCAGTACGAGGAGGCGGGGTGTAGTTTACCCTTACATTTATATTGTTGTTTGTATAGCTAATTTTTGTATGCCAATTTTCAAGTCCAATTTTGATTGGTTTCAGCTGTAGGTAAAACAAAAATTATGGCTAAGTTCCTGGTTCTGGTTCATCACTGTTGCGCTATTGCCCAAACTATTTGTTGGAAACGAAACAATATCTTCGACAGACAATGGAACCACGTAGCAATAAAGAAGGACGATTAAGGTATATTTTGGATACAATTAATGCGTGAGTCTATTATTTTGCGTTGACGTTGAGCTTCGTGATAGAGAAGTAGGACTCTCTTGCTTGTGTGTTTATGTGAATGCGGAAGTTCTATACTTGCCTGTCCAAGGCACAGCGTTACCGTTTACATAAAGAAAATGAAGGAGACGATGTAAATAAAAGACAACACCGTAAACTTTATTACGAGATTACCCAAATTACCGTCGTCGGTGTATAGGACAGGTTGTAACTGCGTGCTAAATAATGTCATACGATACAATATATGAAGAGAACGATAACAACAAGGTCGAGTTATGGTGATTCCAGTACCTATGTTTCTGAAGAATGGGGAATGTTGCTTGACTGAGCGAAGCGAGAAAAAACATCAGCATACGTCGTCATAAAGTCATAATGACGTCACAGAGCCAACGATTAAAGCAACATACCACCTGCCTTATAACCTTTCGCCTATCTTATAACAGCTACGCGTCGATCGCATCCGCGCATTTATCATAGTCAAGGTTAACTGAGACAGTAGCTTCGTTCCTCGCAGCGAAAAACGCAGCTACTATCTCAGTTGGCATTGCGCCTCATAGACAACCCAGCGAGAACGCATTAATTGTGTCGTCACAAACCGGAATGATTCTAGTATTTTAAAATCACAATTTATAATTTTCTAGGCTAGTGTCTTATACTAATTTGCTTCGGCGATCTATTGGAATAATTAATTTTAATTTTTACCGCATTAGTCTTTTAGATTTTTGATCTCATGGTAATTATTAGAAAATTAGTACATGTACACACAGAGATGAAACGTCATGATTATTGGACGCGCTATGCATCATATACTGCGGAACGCAGTAAATAAAGTTAACAATTATTCAACAGAAAATCTCATAAACGCCACACTTTATAATGGATTTTTAGCAAGGGAAAGACTAACGGTAAGTAAATAGACCTTTGGGGCCGTACTTGATGTGGAGGATCGAGAAAAATGGCGCTGGGATCGAGGTATATCCCTTTAACTAATACAAATGCTCCTAGTCCCAAACCCTGCCCACGAGCAAATAAGAGCCGGAATTTTATTCAGAGAGCTTCGGTCTTGGTCAAGAAAATTTATTCTACATTTCGCATTCTATTTATTACGTCCCGAAACCCTCAAAGAACGCTACCTGAACACAGCTGGTAAATGGCAACCTGCCTTTGTATCTGTACGTTGACACATAACAAGTGGATGAGTACGGTAACCAAAAATAGGACGTTGTATTGGCTAGAGCATGATTCATATCGTGAGTATTTTGCTCAGATCTTTACCGCAGTCATGCAGCCAACACACAACCGGCTTCCTTTGTTCTTTAGCCGAACCTCCCTCGACGATTGGAGACCTCGAATTACAATCTGGCTTCCAACATTGTCGATACCGCAAAAAGCGAGCTGCGTATTTGTGCCTGAAGCAGAATTCAAATGTTTGCTTTGTGTGTCCCATGAGTTGGGCAACGGGAATTGGATACACAACTTCTCCCCTGAAAAAAAATTTCCAATTCCATTAATACTCCGTCAAAAATATTGAAAAAAAAATCATTTCCTGAGGGCAGGTAGAATTTTATTTCAGTTTTCATCCCTATTCTTTTCTACAACCTCCCCTTCCATCCAATTTACACTTGCTGCCGGCGAAATGCTTCTTAACTCCAATGTCAACATGAAGCTTAAATTCATGAACTCTCTTTTATATATTATAATCACAAATTTTCCATATTACTTATTACTTACCGGCAAGGCCTACCATTGAGTTCTGACACCACAATTAATCAGCCGAGTGACAGATGTTACAATTAATTTTTTTTTCATTTTCAACATTCACTGGGCATAAACATAAGTGATCTCTGTCGAGTGCCATGCAAGACAGTGCTTCGCTGCTCCACTTATACAATTTCTGTATAGATCAGAAACACATACAAATTCTGCCCAGTGCTCCGCAGGGCAGTGCATTGCTGCTGCACTTATACGATTTTTAAATAGAAATTTGTATGATTTTCCCCAGTGATCCACAGGGAAGTTCTTTGATGATCCACTTTCTCCGAAGTCTGCTCATTGATTTATACCTCGAATTTCGTCCCCAAACCCTGAAATATTTTTTTTCGGTAGGAATTTCTTAGCACTCGTTTCTTTCCTGCAACAATGCTCCCTGAAATGAAACGAAATAAAATGAAATTTCAACCAAATAAAAACAAAATTGTGAACATTATCATACCGAAACAAACAAACGCACAGACAGACTGACAGACAAACAGACAAGCAAACACACAAACATTCCAGTTTCAGTTGAGTATTTGGCCTCGCTCTGTCGGCCAACAAGTACCCATTAACTAGCGTGTTTCCCTCATTCCAATGACGTCTAAAACGAATCATAGATTAGTTACAATCAACAGCATAAAAAAATGTACACACATATATATATAGTCTGTTAGTTTGCATAACATATGCTAATAAATGTGTAAGAGGTGTGTACAGAAATGTTAGTGTATACAGACGTAAGTACTGACATATTACTAATAGATATGGGAGCAAAAAACACGAAGCCGTTTAGAAAAAAAAACCATTAGAACTAGTATCCCAATGGACCTCACAGCTGTGTAGATGCACAAATAAGAGCGAATTAGAGTTCACTCGAACGAAACGAACGATAATTTGAACTCTAATTCAGGGGAATATAGTTAGTTTTACTCACTGGTAATGTCAGAAAATGAATGTAATTTGTGCTTGAAAAGTGTCATTTTTTTCATTTGTTTCGTTTGGTTTTTTTAATTTTTTTGTTTCTAGTGTTTCATGTGAGTGCATACTGTGCATGCATTTAAATTTTGAGAAACATGCTGACTTTCTTTTTAAAAGAGTTTGTTTTGCGTGTGTTTGTGCTTGTCGGTTTCTGTTTTATTTCTATTTCGTTTGGATGATTATGTGCTCATTTTATGTGTGTTTTTTTTATTTTTCAATTTTCTAGACGATTTGTTGACGTTTTAGTTGTTTCATGTGCGACTATATGTTTGCATTTTGGGTGGACATTTTTTAATGTGTGAAATATCCAATTGGATACGTAGGAAAAACACGTTTTGGCCCCTGTTTTTTTTTTCTGCCTGTGGAAATACCTTTCTGTCATTTCTCTGCAATAACCAAACAGTCCTTAATATGCTAAACTGTGGTATAGTTTAAGTATTATAGTTTTTCAAGGAGTATCCTTGATTACTCAATTAGTCCTTGAAGCTACTAACAGTCAGATTTCTGCCTTCAACAGGCTAAACTTTTTCTTTCTTCTCACCCATGCCATAAAATGAGATTACCACAAAAAAAGATGATTATTAATGCTATATGTTTCGTTTTACGTGATGTTTGTTTGGTTTTAAATGATGTGTCATCAAGTTCTGTAAATGAACGTTTTAAATTTTTAATATAACACTTTTAAGATTTCTATATAGCACAATTGAATAGTTTATTATTTTTTCAGTCCCCTTTCTTTCAGTGTGTTACAGTTTCTTCCACACCTTAAGTCTCTTCCGGTAATTTCCATTTTCTTCCAGCGGAAGGGAAAAAAATCATTTCTTCCGGAAGAACACCAACCACTGATACGAAACAATGAAACTGTAAATGGTATGAAGGTCCTTTTAACCACGTAGCTATCACCTACACTGACAAGCGTTTCAAGACCACCGAAATGCTAACTTTTAACAGTGCTTCGTTAGATTAGAAACTTTTAGTCTCTTCTTTTCGGTCTTTTGTTTTCATCGGCCATGACTTGTAGTACAGGGCCGATGCAAACAAGAGAACAAAATTTGGATCGTAAGTTTAAGAATTATGGAAATTACAGTTCGTCCTATTGAACGGATGGTGCCAGCTTTTTTCTGTTTTATTTCAATTCACGTAAACGCCCTTTATAACAATTTTAAAGTCAACTGATAAACTGAAAAAGAAATACAACTGCAGTATGGGGATAGCCTGCAATCAGTTACTACTGATTATTCGCATTATTGTAATAAGGGCATATGGCGTCACTTCTTAACTTCTCAATGTAATCATCACAATGAAGTGAATCCATTTTGTACATTATCAAATTGGAATAGTTATTATAAAAATAAACGCAGACTATAATTGTCTTCTATTTTTCCATGTTGTGCCATAAAGAGTTAATCCCACTCCTCACTTCATTTTATCTGCCCTTCACGATAAGTGATACAGAATAACAATTAAACCAGTGTAACTGATCTAAAAAAAAAACTAAATAAAAAAATTAAACCACAGAATTAAAACATGACGTACGCGTCACAAAACAGATAACAAAAAAAAAAGATACAAGTAAGCAGCTACAGCATTTTCAGGAAATCGACTCGAATGCAAATAAGGAAGCAATGTTATGGTGAGAAGGGCAAGTTGTATATTTGCGTCCATATACAGGGCTTTCAGCGATCCAGCTTAACAATGGATCAAATACTACAAAACGGAGAATCATGAAACTTGGGTCATGTGATGAGAGGAGGAGGATGAATAGAAACAAATGACCTTCGAAATTCTATCCAGGACATCCAAATGCTAATTGATAACGTATGCATTACACCCATGGGTATACATTAGAAACTTGGAAGTAACAATGCAAACTTAAACAATGTAAATTTGTACAGTGCAAACAACGCAAACTTATAAGAAACAATGCAATGAACTAGAACGAAAATCGGACTAGAATTATAGGAACTATACGTCACACGACAAAAGAGGGTGTGAGACCCCTAAATCCTGTGCATTGGTTTACTGCGGAACAAATCAGTGTTTGCGACAACGTGCAATGGTTTACTGAGAAAAACATAGTGTTTGCGACCCCTGAATAGCGTGCAATGGTTTACTGCAGAAAAAAAAAGAGTGTTGAGAAACCTGAATGCAACGCAATCCTTTACTGTGGGAAAAAATAGAGTTTGCGACTCCTGAATCGCGTGCAATGCTTTACTCAGGCCTACCAACCTCGCTCAACAAGCGGTTCCGTCCCACAACAAGCTTTTCCATTTTCCACATCAATCGCACTCGAACCCCTATCAAGCACGCCTAAAACGTCATCCGAAATAAAAAAGCCCCGTCCACTCGGACTCGTCCACAACAATCGCTCCCAACTTGCCCGGAATCCTCCGCTGTGGCGCTGCGTTTCAACATGGCGGCCTCACTGTTCGGTGCGGGTTTAAGCTTAGTCAACCTTTGGTTCGTTTAATTTAAAACGAAGGAGTGTTTTATATCTATGATTTACCTGTCGATGGGGAGCTGGTATGTCTCACGTCCCAGTAGCAAGTGTGATTTTTATTATTTCTTTTGCCGTTTTGCTGCATCAAGCTCCATAATATCACAACACAGCGGTACGATAGCCTACTCAATGCAATCTACGACTGTTTATTTAAAATCGAATAAAGCACGTAAATTCTGGACAATAATCCTGGCGTAATATGAGGCTTTCCCTTCTTCTAAAGCTGTGTTCAACTTACTCAAAACCCGTTACTCGAGTTAACGGAGTCAATAAAATGCTAGTTTTTATTACTGTGCTGCGATAAGATTTGTAGTTCCAAGTTAATGTTAGAGAAGTCGCCGTGGTTTTAATAACCTTCCCCCATGCCTACAGACCATGTGCTTCTTTAAATAAAACATCCCATAATCGGGCCCTTTATTCAACTCCCTCCTTCCTCTGCCACCTTCCCATCGTCGGAGGAGACGTAAAGTAGGCAACTCGAATTATTTCCACCACAAATTCCCGTACGCACCTATGATACGGAACTTTCGATGTTTGTCGCGTCCAGCGAAAGCAACAGAGAAGTATTTCCATGAATTCTTGTTTAAAATTATTACCAACATTCAGTCAGTTGGAAAGCAAAGGTTAAGCCACCCGCGCACTGAGCGACTTGGCCGCGCGGCCAGATCGCTGCAGCCAATGAGAATGCTTACCATTTATGTAAAACCACGCACTAATAATTTTCATTGGCTGCAGCAACCTGGCCGCGCGGCCAAGTCGCTCAGTGCGCGGGGGGGCCTTAGTGCGATGTATTTTTTACCCCTTAGTTTAAAAATTAAAAACAATTAAAAACTGAGTAGGAAAAATTGAATTCGCCGTTTTATTTTCTAGTCGCCCTCTTTATGTTAGCTTATCTTTTGCCTACGCCCTTTTACTTCGTCTCCCCTCCCCCATCCCCTCCGGCATGTTAAGCAGTTTTGTTTTGGCAAGCTTCAGCCAACGTTTCTGCATACACAAGAGGATTTTCAAATCGTGGTGGCGGTAGGCTAACCGAAAAAGGGCTAGCCTACTAGAAAATAAAACGGCCAACTCGGTTTTTAATTATTTTTAAATTCTAAAGTAATGGGTAAAAATACCTCATATTAAACTTTGCTTTCCAACTGACTGAATGATGATAATAAAACAACACCACGGCACCACGGCATCAGTATGCCATTGACAAGTAAGTAAGTAGCCATAAGATCCCGTGTGAAAACAGAGAAGTTACCCTAAAGTCTGAAATTAAGGCGAGAGTTACCCTAAGTTCCTAAATTTGGGGATAAAACTGTCCCTAAGGTGCGACGACACTTCCATTTTACGAAGAAAAAAATGAAAACTGAGCATGTCGATTTAAAGTGTATTAACGTAAAAGCTTAGACAAAATTACGTGTTTCATAATAATTTTCCTCCTTTGATGTTTCCGTTTTTACAAATTGTAGTATGGTGCTTTAAAATGTGGAAATTTTTCACAATAATAGTTTTAATCGTTTGGGATAAAAATGAGCAAGAGATTTCACTATATTTCATCTTTCGATGGTCCATATTTTAAATCGACACTGCGCCACTAAGAAAGCGGGCACATCAACACACAATGCGCCACTGCCCCTCCTTACAATAATGCCAAGGTTGCTTCGATATATTTTGTAGAATTAATCGTGACAATGACAAGCCAAGGTCCCAGTTGCCCCAAAAATTGCGCCTCAATATCTACAAAATAGCAAAGCAGGAAAATTTTACGTGTGTTAAGTATTCCTCCACCAAGTTAGGTTTTACCATCCTTTTTCGAGAAAACTATATCCTTTATCCTATATAGAAAACTATATTCTATATCCTTTTTCGAGAAGACTCATAATGAAATAATTTCATCGTATGTACAGCCATCGCTAAAGTAGCAATTATAGGAAGTCAAACATGCAGTGGTTTTCATTACCCATTAACGGCAATGTTCTGCAGGAGCGAAGAAAGAAAAATGCTCCATTCCTGCAGGGCCGTAGCGAAGGGCACTTGGTTACGTGCGGGGGAGGGAGGAAAGAACGAATCACCATTTTGTAAACTCTTTTTACGATTTTGCCAACTGGCAAATTACAGTGGTGCAGCCAGAATAGTACTTAAGAAAGGATCCGGAAAAATCAGCTCCGGAGGTACGTGGGAGCGATGTAAGCTCCCCCAGTGGAGTCCGGAAAAGAACGCCAAAAGCTGAAAGATTTAACACTACTTTAGTGCCTAAATCTGGCTCCCAATGAGCATGTCTACAACAAAATGTTAAGCAAATTTCAGTGGTTTTTCTTAGTTATTCTTCAGTTTGGCTATCGTGCCGCTGAGTTTTGCTATTATGGAGCTTAATGCAGCCAAACGGCAAAAGAAATATTAAAATCACACTTGCTACTGGGACATACCAGATCCCAATCGACAGGTAAATCATAGATTTAAAACACTCCTTCGTTTTAAATTAAACGAACCAAAGGTTGACTAAGCTAAAAACCGCACCGAACAGTGAGGCCGCCATGTTGAAACGCAGCACCACAGCGGAGGATTCAGGGTTAGTTGGGAGCGATTGTTGTGGACGAGTCCGAGTGGACGGGGCTTTTTCACTTCGGATGACTTTTTAGGCACAGCTTGATAGGGGTTTGGGCGCAATTGAAGTGGAAAATGGAAGAGCTTGTTGTGGGACGGTACCGCTTGTGGAGGGAGGTTGGTAGGCCTGTTACTGTGGGAAAAAAAATTGTGATCCCTGATTCGCGTTCTGTGGTTTACCGCAGAAAATAAAACTTTGCGACCCCTAATCGTGTGCAATGCTTTACTGCGGAAAAAGTTTTGTGATTCCTGAATTTCTTACAGTGGTTTACTGCAGAAAAAAAGAATGTTTGCGACACCTGAATTGCGTGCAATATAGTTTATTAAGCCGGAAAAAGGGCTTTGTGACCCATGAATCGCGTGCAATGGGTTACTACGGAAAAAAGAATGTTTGCGACCCCTGAATCGCGTGCAGTGGTTTACTGTGCTCCATATGGTTGAATGCCATTTGGGATCAAATTGTCCAATTTCTGTGTGACGCAATTCTTGTACTCTAGTCCGATTTTCTTTCTAGTTTTTGCATTGGTTATCAATCTTCTAATTTCTAATCAAGTTTCTAATTTATGCTGATGGTGTGTGATGCATGCATATTTAGAAATTAGCACTTGGATGACCTCGATATAATCCTTCAAGATAATTTAATGGCCCCTCCTCTGCTCATTACATCCTCCAGACTTCACGACTAACTGTTAAGCTGGATCACAACTTAACGGACCAATCTGTATGGCCTTAATTTTGACTCGTCATTTTCTATGGTCCGGGGAGGGGGGGGGGGGGGGTTGAGAGGGTGCGGAGGAAGTGAAACGGTGTTCACGAAAAAGTTTTTAAACCCAATTCAAAACATGACAAACATCTTTACTCCCTGCTCCACTCAAGGCCTAAAAATAACGTGATCCCCTGCCAAGAACAAATACAAGCATTTCGTATGCCTATTGAGACTGTCAGCAGATGATTTCATGTAGCCAAGTTAAGTAATAGATATCCGTGAATCATAGGCGATTTAACGGCTATAAATGCTCGCGAGCAAGAAACGGCTAGTCTAATATCGAGGGGATGGAGATTAGCCCCGAGATTATTGGACTAGCCGTTTCGAGCTCAAGAGCAATTATAGCCGTTAAATTTTCTATGATTCACAGATATGTATTAATTCTAAGGTGTGACGTCAAGCTATCTTATCGTCCTATTCGAGTTTTTTAAAGACTTGTTTGTAAATTTCATTTGTGAATCATAATGAATTTAGGAATATTTTTACATGCGACTTATGTAAATTCCTGAACGGAAGTTCCAGTTTGGAAACGGGGTTGGAAGCTTCCTGTGTATGAAGGCCGACCGAAGGGGAGATACGTTCCGTAATACCGATGTTTTTGTTTTAAGGTAAAATTGTATTTTTTTCTACTTTAATAGTTTAAATCAGATGAGTGTTTAGAATGCGCTATTCGCATGAGTCTCGTAGGTTTTTAGGTGTATTTCAAAGTGTCAAAAGCCTAGTTTTTATACCGTTGGAACGAAAGGTTGTTTGGTTGGGCCACTCCTCCGTGGGTGGGGGCCTAGCATAGTACGCGAGTTGTTTTTTTTTTTGTGTTAGGCTAGAAAGCAAAATGTCGTAGGTTGTAAATGTGCATGTTTATGCTGGTTGCAAATGAGTTGTGCTGGTTGAATTTGTGTTGTGTACGGTAATTTTGCAAAGTCGGGTCATATGTCACATGGTGGAGCAGGAATTGTGTAGACCCCCGTAAAAAGTGTTAGATTATCAAAAAAGTGTGGGTTATCGAAATTAACCCTCTGTGACGTGTGTGGGTTTTCACATTAACCGTA
>JAHWFP010217800.1:45928-63424 GCA_023313725.1 Lithobius niger | reverse complement strand
TCCTCTGTGGTAGAGTGCGGGGAAATTAGAAGTTGCTCTCTTTTTATACTTGGACTTGTATACTTCACACTATGTGATAGTATACTTTATACACACCATGGTTTGTACTAGCGGGACAGATGCTGTTCATCAAATCTCGGCAGGAAAGCCACGCGCGTGTTACAGGGCCGCTTCAAAAGGGTGACGACAGGTAGACTCGTTGTGTGCGTTCGGATACATGGTATTTTAAAACGTGTGCCAAAAAGTGGTACGGCAAATGCCGCACCAGCCGTACCGCTTCCTACGGCCATGTTTGGCAACATGGGTCCTCCCCGGTCTGTGGCAAACTACTTGGGACCGGGAATAAAATACAATTACGAACGCGTACAAAATTTTGACCAAATTTGGTGCGGCCACTTTTGCTTATTTTTTTAAAGCGCCTTTTCTAAGGCAATTAATTACGAAGCTGTTTTAGATAGGAAGAGACGAATCATCTAATGAAAAGTTACTTGCAAATCTAACTGGAAATAAACTTCTTCTGGGATAAACTCTTCGAATGCCTCTACAGCGATGGGCAAATTTTTTTCTATTACGTAAGGAATTTCGAAAACGGTAGCTGTTTAATGATTGTCCTTTAGTTTAGTAATGTAAAGGGCTCTCGTACCTATTTTACATTTAGCAAATAGCGCAACGCTTGGATCGCTGCAGTAGAAAATTGCTTTATGAATTAAGCCTGAACTTGTACACATGAAGCTCGAGAGAGGACCGGAATTAACGAACCAATCGCTCGCTTTTTCCAAAGGGCTTTTCATGCTGAAACTGATCAGCATGAAACTGTTTTCATGCACAAATTTCTTCGTTGCTGCGTCACTCGGCAAAGTTGGTTCGCTTAAGTTTCAAATCTATTTGTTCGCGGCATTAAAGTGCGCTTTTCAATTGTCTTGTAACTAGCAATTGTTGTCGACGAATACTTTAGTAACAGCATCATTCGCCAAAGTAGGATCGTTTAAATTTCTAATCTGCTTGTGGGTTGCGTTGAAGTATACTTGCTGTCAAAGTATACTTTCGACGCCACATGAGCAGCGTGCCTGGGGAAAGCAATGTCCTTAATTTGCTTGTTCTTGGCGTAAAAATTCTCGTCAGCTTCATCTAAGTATAAAGCATTTTGTTTGATGTTAGAAACGGCGGAAGCCAACTCATCGCTGAGATGAGTATTAGCAGGAGGAAAGTCGCTTTTAAGTTTCTGAATTTCCATTTTCAGCGTATCAATCTGAGAATAATTTACGTCTTCAGAATTTATAGCTGCTCCAACTTTAGTTAATCGTTTATTTTGCATATCATAGTTGCTTTCGGGTGTCAACACGTACTGTAGCCCGGGCTGTCCTCTTGGACCGACCCTCACCACTTCACCCCTTCCCCTCTCGTCCTTTTCAATGACTGTCCAAACTTATTAACAGACATCTTTTTTAAATATACTTATTCCCCCCCCTTCAAAAAAACACACGGTGACAGAGTAAGATATGAGAAAACATGCATTAAAGACCTTGTTTGTGAGAATCCAAGTTGCAATAATCTCAAAAAAAAAAGAAAAAAGAATTGTCCCAACAGGGACTAGAACCCAGAACATACGCGTACTATTAATACCCCGACTTAGTAAGCGGCTGTTCTGGGTTCAAGTTCCAATCGTGGCAGTTGTATTTTCTTTTTTTTTTTGATTATTGTACCTCTTATTCTCACAAACTGGGTCTTTAATGAATTGCTTCGAATCAATTTACTCGGTAGATTGTTCCGTATTTTTTTTAAATATTAAAAAAAGGTATATAGATAAACCTCAAGATGTCTCAACCAACCTGGCAAACAAATCTCTCCAATCTATTTCAAAAAAACTTGCTGAAAGTTAAAGATGATAAAGGAACAAAATTAACGATGGTTTAAAGTATAACTTGTCTCCTTCCATACAGTTTAACGATTTAAAGGGCACGGGAACTCCCTTTTCGAACGAAAAATCGAAATATAAAGGCTGGATTTTGCCCAGCGAACCGGAAACTCAAAAAGTATTGAAAAATCTTAAACGGTACATCTCTAAAAAACTAGAGATCGAGTGTGAAGATCAGAAACCAGTTTCTTGACCATGTTCAATTATCCTAATTCTATGCACGCAGCTTTACCCTGTTACTCCTCTTGCGAAAAGGCAAGCGACTGCGATAAACCGCTATGTCTTAGAACTTGGGTTTACGAAAATATACACAAAACAAAAGGTAAACTTAACAAAAACGTAATAGATAAACCGTGGTTTAACTTACCATCTTACGGTGCTTTAAACTTTACGGAAGTTACCGGGAGAATTAATGCAGTATACGTTGCCAATGATTCTCCCAGTAACGTGAAGTTGTGGTGCACCGTTGAATATGGAGTGGTGCATCCCGACGTCTCCAGCGGCAAGTTTTCAGATGAAGACTTTACGAGTTTAGTATCTCTGTAAGCATTAAAATATGTGTAAATAAAAAACGTGATGGAAATTAAAAACTACGAATTTTTGTACCCAAGAAAGAACCGAAAAATCACCCATTCTTACCTTCAAATATCAGATGTTTAATTATAGGGCCCGCAAATTGTGGAAAACTAATTTACTGCTTAATTTCATCTGTAACGAACGATGGTTGGATTATGACAGATTATTTATTTACAGTAAAACTTTGTGTCAACCAAAGTACAAAGCATTGAAATCTATATTTGCCGAAATTGAGAAAAAAATTGGAAGGGATGTCACATTTTTTCACGGTTCTCAAATAGATTTAATTCCGCCCAAAGAACTGTACCCAAAATTTCGAAACCTGATTCTATTTGACAACTGCCTTTTAGATAAACAAAAAAAACATAGAGCGCTACTTTGTCCAAGGATGGCATTCGAACGCCAATGTTTTTTATTGCAGTCATTCCTACACGAGAATTCCTAAACAAGTGGTTAGAGATATTGCAAATTTAATAATCCTTTTTCCGGTGGATGAGTTAAATTTGAAACACGTTTACGAAAATCATGTTGGCCCTGAAATGAAATTTTCGGAGTTTAAAACGTTGTGTCAAAATTGTTGGAAAAAGCCTCATGGATTTTTAGCAATTAACAAAACGTTAAACGAGGGGAGATATAAACGTTCGTTTTTACCTATTACACAAAAGAATGGAGACAAAACAAGAAATTGCAAAGCTCAAAAAACGTTTAACTAAAAATTTTTTAAGTCGGCGTTTGGGGGAGAGAGGCAAGAAGAATCGCTACAAGAATTTTTTAAACCTGTAGTAAGCACCCTGAAACCGAGGCTGGTCTTGGGCGCAACCACGCAAACTATGCCGATTAAAATTACTCTAGCCACACAAACTAAATCAATTAAAAAACTCTGGCCACGCAAACTACACCGATTAAAGCTAACAAATTTGAAGAAAGTGACAAAGATGACTACCAAGCATTGGGTTTTTCCCCGTCACCTTCCCAAGCTGTTACTCCTAGTGAGAAGACATTGTCGACCCCTCTCAATTTCAGTCTCGCCGAATATTCAACACCAGCTCATGCTCCTATAATGCAAATTCCTCCCTACACCAAAACTGAATACACCTGTACGAGCACTGGTCCTAAACTCGCCCCTACATATTCCGCGACACAAGCAATACGCATTCCTACCCCGCCCGAGCTTCCTAACATCACCACACTAAGGTCCCTCGATAGTTTGTTACCTGGTCAAAATATTGGAGACACTGCTAAATATTTCTTGGTAAAATTTTTCGAAAATCCCAAACACACTGACCCAGTATTAGGGCTACAGTATGATAAGAAAAAAGGTGAGCTGACCTTCGGTAATAAAACTGTTAAAATTTTTGATAATGACATAGTTGTCGAAAACCAACAATTAATACGTGGGGAGGCGCGGTTTGTGGAATTTGCTAGTATACAAAGAATTAAAAGAAACTTCCATCGCGCCGGAAGTTAAAGCAGCTTACGCGGCCATGTTAAAAATACTAACGCTATATATCACAACAATGACCCTAATACTTATAAACCAAAATCTAATCGGAGCGTCAAGTACAGGTCTGTTATCGCTTCTATTTGGGAGGACCTCAAGAAACAAGAGACTGGCATGGTTAAAAAAGTGGATAGCAGAGTCGATTATAAACATTATGTCAATCCTAATTACTTGGTAAAGAGACTCAGGCTTTTGTATAAATCCACTCTGGCAGGGCACGACCTGTATCGAAACGAGATGATTGAAATTTTATCAGAAATGCAACAAAGAAAAATTATAAGTGGCCACCAAAAAACAGTGGCTTATCTAAATTTGTGGTTAGGTTGAATAAATCAAGAAACAGCTTATTCTGGCTTATCTGTCTGGTGAAATTCGAGCCAAAGCAACTGACTTTACACAGGCATGAGAGTGGCCCTGAGCAAAAAAAAAGCTGAAAAAGTATTTTTTTACAAAAAAAATACGATGGATTTTCTGAAAATAAGCTGAATACTTAAGACCCGTATTAAGGTTGCTTTTAAGATTCACCTAAGTTTTAATGGAAAACCTGTCATATGTCCAAATTAAGTCAGAAGTATCAAACAAATAAGAAACTAACTGAAAAGGTTGCTCAGCACAAAAACGAAGACCTTAACCTGTAATGCCTGTTTACATGTTAACCATTACTTTTTACATGTAAAATTACAAACATCCCCCCCCCCCCCCCCCGAAAAAATTCGAAGATGAACATACGAGCAACTGATTTCCTCGTTTTTCTGTCCTCGGTTTAGCCAGTTTCCTGATTTTTTTAGCTTTGCAAACCTCCTAAAAATGCATTTAAAGTCCCTAAAAATGTATAAATTTTGGTGGCTTTCCTCCTATTTGCTCGTTTTCAATTAAGACTGACTTTCATGCCTATATAACTATCAGGTCTAAATACAGCACAATAATTCATCTAGAATTTTAAGGCCTCAAAATAAGCTCACCGAAGAATTTTTTTCCCCAATGAAGGAATGAAAAACCGTTTTCTGAGTATTTCTGACAGCGATAAACTCAGTAGGATACAGTATTCATTCATTTATTGTAGGTACTCATTTTCAAATAATTCTGAGCATAAATGTCACGTAAAATCTTCTAGAGCCGTAATTATGTGCATAATTTATAATGACAGTTATACACTGTGAAAGGTTGGTATGCATATTATACAAATTAGTTGTACCCGTGCGCATGTTGCGCACCCCCTCCCGCCTCCCTCCAGGTGTTTGGTCTTTGGTTATGCCCTCTCCCCCATAATTACTTTAACCCCAAATCCCAACACTCCTACCCACTCCCGGATCCCCATACATGCTTGCCCGCCTCCCCCTCCCTGAAAACGTCGCCCCGTGGCATTGTGCCTTTGGTGCAGCCCTGGAAAAGTCACTGCCGTGTGTTTGACTGGCTGAAGGCTAAAAAAAACCCTATTACTGAAAAATCCAGCATTCGGTAAGCAAGTAATCCCATGTTTAAGTTAATCCTTTGAAACAATTCACTTCGGTAGCGCGCATTGCCCGCCACACACACTTACCCTGGCACCCTCTCCCGCACCCCCGAAAACGCCGCCCCGTGACATTTCCCCTTTGGTGCAGCCCTGGAAAAGTAGCATGCGTATGTTTGACTGAAGGCTAAAAAAAGCCCTGAGAAATCCAGCATTCAGTAAGCAAGTGACCGTATGTTTGAGTTAATCCTTCGAAACAATTCACCTCGGTACCGTGCATTGCGACATTGTTGCAAGCAACGATTGTTGCCACCCACTTTAAAACAATTCAACTCCTTTCTGGAAGTGAACATTTAGGAAATAAATGCGCCTTTCCATCGTATCAGGCTGCCAATTTTGAGGCCCGTTGGGGGCCTCGAAATTAAGAACTAATCATCGTTTGGTTTAAAGTTGTCTGGTTTAGTAGACACGGGTTGTTTTTTTTTTTTAGCTCAAACGCCGACAATGGCACAGTCCACGTGACTAAAACTTTGTTAGCCGCTTTTGTACCACAACAATACCAAAAACGAACCCAAACACGGGCGGCAGGTCTGGTAAGTGGCACCATCTCTTCGAAGACTTTGGAAAAAGTGTTATAACCCGAACTTGTAGTCCAAGGCCGTCAATAGATGGCGACATGGGAGGTTTGGTAAGTGGCGCCATCTGTTCGAAGACGTTGGAAAAGTGTCCCAACCCGAATTTGCAAGAGAATCCCGTCAACAGATGGCACTACAGGGTGGGGTACTTGATTGTACGACGGAATGACGTGGCCGGTGACTTGGCCGTCTGCTCCTATTGTATATTTAGATGATGTCTATTTGAGTAATTTCCGGAAATATACAAGTTGATCCACAAAAAGCTGATGACCCACAATTTTCTAAGTCCAACTTTTCTATTTAACACCCCTCAGAACCAGGAGAAGACAAATCAAATCTTCTGTCCCCTTCTGGTACTATGGTTTGCTAACTAGAAAAGTTGGATTTAGAAAATTGTGCGTCGACAGTTTTTTTTGTGGACCACTCTGTATTCATTCCTAATTTTATTTCATATTATAATTAATATTAATATAATTCCTATTAACAGGGTTTGCACAAGAAATCCAAGCACTTTCAAGGACTTTTTCCAAAACGGGTGTCATTTTTCAAGGACTATTCCAACACCAATACTGTTTTTTTAAGGACCTTTGTTAACCAACAAGCTTAGTCAAATAAGGTCTAGTTTTACCAGTGAAGAGTCAACAACAGCTCATTAAACAATAAAAATGTTCTGGTATGACCGGAAAAAAAAACCAAGGGAAAACTTCAGGGGTAAAAACCTGGAAAAATTGCTTTCTGGCTTTTTTCGTGTTATAAGTTAGGTTAGGGGTATTATTTTAAATTAAGACGAAAAAAAATTAATTCAAGGTCTTTCAAGGACATAGATAACAATTTCAAGGCCTGGAATTTTTTCTAAACAAATTCAAGCACTTTCAAGGACCTTGTGCAAACCCTGTATTAAATCCCTAATTTATTCCTCATAAAAAGCCCCTAAAAGTGCCTAATTATTCCCCTAAAAGCCCCTAAATTAAGATTGCAAAGGGATCCCTAATTCCCCCCTAAAAAGCCCCCAATTTAATTCTGTAAAGGGGCCCCCTCCCCTTCCTCAAAAATTACTCAATTTAATTATAGTCTAGATTTGAGCTTTTTTGTTTTTACATCTCTACTGTTCAGTGGCAACCACTTCATTGTAAATAAGGTTGGCACTAACCCCCCCTCCCTAGGAAAAAATGACTTACATGTCTGAAATTTGAACTGACTTTACATGTTAACCATAACTTTTTTCATAACATGTAAAATTACAAACATCCTCCCCCTCCTCAAAAATTATAATCGAGATTTGAGCTTTTTTGTTTTTATATCTCTACTGTTCAGTGGCAACCACTTCATTGTAAATAAGGTTGGCACAACCCCCCTTTAAAAAATTCCCTAATTAAAGTTTGCAAAGGTCCCTAATCTATCCCTAAAAAGTCCCTAATTAAAGTTTGCAAAGAGGTCCCTAATTCATCCCCTAAAAAAGTCCCTAATTAAAGTTTTCAAAAGGGTCCCTATTTCCCTCTCCCCAAAAGTTTTTAATTCATTAACATATAGATTTAGAGTTTAATAACATCTCTGTAATGTCTAATGCAGTGCTAAAACAGGACCACTGCACTGTGACTGAGTTAGCCTAAGTCACAGTCCTCAAAAAGTCCACCACAGTACTTTTTACAGTTGCAAATTAAAATACATTTACAAGAGACAAATCGTATTTTCTTACCCAAAATAGGCACAAAGTGTTATCATTACTTTGAAAAAAACTACCATAAAAAATAATACCTTGTTAAATTTAAATGACAGCACTTACCTCTTGATAAACTAGAAAAGTACTTGTTAGTTAAAAAGAAAAACGTGTGGTTGCTTTCCTGACTAAAACTGAGTACTTAGCTCAATATATGTAGGGAATGCTTGTGTTAAAAAGGCCCTACTTTGCCTCCTGCCCCCCCCCCTGTTTACTTTGTTAGCTTGGGGGGGGGGGGGGGGCTAGGGAGGCGCTTGTGTTAGTTAAAAAGGCCCTACTTAGCCTTCTGACCCCCCAGAGTACTTAGTTAGCTCCAGGGGGCTAGAGAGGTGCTTGTTAGTTAAAAAGGCCCTACTTGGCCTCCTGACCCCCCAGAGTACTTAGTTAGCTCCGGGGGGCTAGGGAAGGATGAGTGCTCCCTCGGCCGTGCGGCCGAGCACTGATTTAAACCACAGAAAATCCGAGTTTATATACGTTTTGGGTGACCTACTTTTCCAAAAAGCAAAAGTTGATTTTTGAAATTGTCCGGACGGATTTTCTTTTCAGCTGACTAACCGGCGGATATAAAACCAGTTTCCACAGCTGCATTTGCCATTTGCAAAAAAATTTTTGAACAGGACGGTTTAACTGGAAGAGCAGGTAAGAAGATCATTTATTTCACTGATTTTAAACATAAATGAGGCTTAATATAAGTTTTAGGGTAATTAATACCAAATCGTAAAATAAGGTTTTAGAATAAATTTTTTGGATTCTATGCTTAGTAAACCTTCAAATTAACGACTTTTGTAACTATGTTTCCAGGTAACACTAAACGGTAAATTGAAAGTAAATTTGCCGAGTTTTTCTACAAATTATTACAAGCTAGCGTTTCAGTTGAGTGATATGTATGCAAAAACACCGTTCAAAGTTTAAATATGTTGCTAATTAAAAATGTGTGGTTCAAAATTAGCCACCTTATTTCCACGGATTAGGCTTATCACGATATATTGGCAACTGCCGCTTTTTTTTTCGTGTGTATTTTTTACAATTCTTGATTTTAATCACGGGTTAGGCGCTAGCTTATGACAGTGTTGACATTTAAATTGGCAGATTATTTACACCAAAACTCCCGACTTTTGGTTTAAATCCATCTGACAATTTGTTTTTACATGTAATACACCTCATGAATTTATTTTTTTAATGTTACTTGAAGTTCAGTTAATAAAGGCTTGTTGTTTTGTAAAAAATAAACAAAGGTCCTTCTGCAATCGTGCGAGGCCAATTGTTCGGCGTACGTAACTACAACGTAATTGATGCTCTATTAGGTTTTCCAGGCACGACTTTCATTTACTTTGTTACGCTGTGTTGACAAGCCCCAGAATTTGGAAAAACTGATTCTACGAACGATTGTGTTTTTTTTTTGTCAGGCAACGTGAGTGAACAGCATAATTTTGGAACATTAATTCAGAAAAAATTCGTATACTTTCAGTGATGTGCAAAATTTTTTTTAAAACTTTATCAGGTTTTCTGGCTACCTTCTTTCCTGAGAATGTGGCCACCAGAGGCTATTAGTCAATCGGGGTATACACAGCTTTTCACTTGTAAGTCAGTGGACAAAAAAACGTGCAAAATATTCAAGTAGGACCCAACGAGAAAGTTTACATGCCGGAAAATTGCTCAACAAACAACAACAGTTTTTAAAAGTAAAAAATTAGAAAACCAGCAGGGGGGACTTGGGGGGTGCTCAAAGGGGCTTGCCTTCCCTTACTACCGGGTCAGAGTGGTCTTTTGAGATCGTGAAAAAGCAAACGCTAATTCTTTTACATTTTTGGGTAAAGAGAAAATTTGACCATTTTTTAAAATAAGCACCACCGGTGACCACCATTAAGAAAAAACCTGCGAAAAATACTACTAAAATTGGAGTATCATAAACATGACCAAATGCACCGGTTTACTGTAGGGCCTGTTCAAAAGGGCCTGTTATTCTTCAAATCCCTTACTACTCACTACTGCCACTCATCTCTACCCCAACTCATTTTCCTTCCATACTCAGTTCGAAAATGAACCCCATCCTAACCCAGGATGCTCACCCTTATTTTTTTATTTTACTAAAACTTCTAAAATTCCCTCCCCGTCGTTCGTTGATCCCTACTATTATTTAGCACTGACATATCCCACCCTGCATTTGTTATTGCTTCTGTTATTGTTATTGTTTTGCCTGATCTCTTGTATCAGTGGACCCTCCCTCCCCCTCCCCGGCCCATCTCCACTGCTAATGGTTCCCTCTATGTAATGATCACTTCCATTATATTCTTTCACCTTGGAAGGGATCATTCCCAATCATTCGTCCAAGCTTCCACGTTATCAGCGGTAGATGGCATCGTACGCGCTGCTGCCGTGCCCTGCCCTGCCTTGCCTTTCTTGCAAGGCCAGCTGAGATAGTAGCTGCGTTCCTCGCTCCACTCCAGGCCTGTCAGCTTCATGCTCTTCCCGCATTAGTTAGTGATAGACACGCCAGGAGTATTCCAGTACTGTACGGCATGAGAACCAAAGAGGATTGGTATCTGAACAAAATTTATGCTTTAAACTTTAAACACGTAAAGGCAATTATCAAATTGGGAGATCTGGTGCATATTGAGGGCTTTTCATGCATTAACTTAGTCCAGATACAAATTCCTTTAGGTTCTCAATCCGTACGGTACTGGATGACTACTAGCGTGTCTGTCACTAAACAGAAGCAAGCTGTCGGGCCTGGACTGGAGCGAGGAACGCAGCTACTATCTTAAATGGCCTTGCTTTCTTGATTTATGGTTTTCGATGTCGGCTATAGATGGCGCGGTCTGTCTATGGCCATGAGAGCCTTGCCGGAACTGACCGTGAACCCTCGACTGTTAACTGCTGTTGCAGTGTTAACCAAACACCTAAATTCAACCAACACAACAACCGTATGAGCCTGAACGAATTTTTGACGTATTAACCACTTTCACGGTAACATGATTATTTTTATTACTGGTTTTTGGGTTGTGTAAGTGAACCGGAAGACGGACCGGAAGTTGCACCGATTGTACGGAAGTTGCAGTCAGGTACCTAACTGATTTAATAATCTTACATGTATTTAACTGCTGTTAAAGTGTTAACCTAATACCTAAATTCAACTAATACACCAACCTTTAACGTAGCATCAACTTTCACGGTCTGACTATTTTTATTACTGTTTTTCTGGAATTTCTGTCAGTGGACGTGAAGTTGCGCCGATGTACGGAAGTTGGTTAACCGGAAGCCGATTTAGCGATCTTATATATATGATGCCCTTGCTAATAGCAACAGTAACTTTGAATACCCGTTTGATCTGAATTTTTATCTTACTTACGTGCACCCCTCCCCATTGCCGAACTAGACATGGAACGATCACGGAACGATCATATTTTCTTACAGCGGTGTAATGAAGTTAAGCTGGGTCTATAAAAAAAACTTCGTAGCTTCCTATTCCCACCTAAGAAAATTATTTTCTACAAACCTGTAATCAGGGCGTAGCGAAGGCAAAAAGTTGGAGGATGGGGGTGGGGGGGGGGGGGCGGGACCTGACAGCTCTGCAGACTTTTTCGTACACAACTAGATGAGGGGGCCTGGGGGAGTGCTGTTAGCTTACCCACGGTGTCGGAAGCTTTTGATTTATTGCAACTTCATTAGTCATTGTTGGTCATTTTATGTAAACTGCCAGCACAATTGTAAACTGTTGAATTAATTTGATTCAGTGGCACAAAGTTATTTACGCGTGCTCGACCAATATGACTAAACAGTCATAGGAAAACATATTTGCAAATTTTATTTCTGTAGGCTGTAATATCTGGGAAGCGGGACTTACAACAGAGGTAACAATAATGAGGGAGACCCACGCAGGTAAACGTTTGGGTAACAGCAGCACCCAGGGAGGGAGCTGCAGACTCTTTCATCAACTAGTATCACGTGCTTCATTATTATATCGTAAGGCGACCAGCGCCATTCATTACAGGGGTGTTAACCAAGTATACTACATACACATCTACTGTAACCCATAGTTAGAGAACCTGGGATACCACAATCTCCCCCTTATATAGCAAGTGCATCTTAAATACCCAAGTTAATTAATTTAAACCTTGTAACAACTAACTTAAATATTTAATTTCCTAGCTAGCCTATCAAATTTTATAACTACAATTAAAAATAACAACTATTCAAAAATAGGCTTCATAACTCAATAGGCTTCTTATCGTTATAGGCTTAAATCTAATACTGTGCACTTGCACTTCAAAAATTATCCATACAAATTCCTCCCCCCACACAAAAGAGGGGCACACAAAACGGCAAACCAAAAGAAAAAAAATTGCTGCTAAAACCCCCACATTACCCTGCATAAGCGTCAAACACTAAAAAGCACTCAAAGATCAAAAATGCGCGGTGGGCAACAAAGTCGCTCACAGCGATGCAAGTGTTCGGGCCGTTTCAAAACCGAACGTGAAACAGCCGGCGCAAGCGTTGGCATTGGCATCGGAGGCCGGCAGTGGCGGTAAAATCACAGGTGATAACAACGGCGGAATATCCCGATCGTCGACCGACAAAAAACCCGGAGAAGAATGAACCGGAATTTTAGACAAAACGTTATTTCCAGAAGACGCCATCGGAGATTTTGCACCTATCGAAGAACGCTTTTTCTTACCGGCGGAATGAACTACCGGAAATGACTCAAAGGCTCAACTTGTGAAGGACTTGATTTTCTATGAGTACGGCTCCTCGGCGAATAGGAGGAATTATTGTGCCAATCGCCGACTGGCTGAAAGTTCGGAGCGTTGCTGCGAGACTCAGGTGATCTCTGCACGACGCTGATTGGCGGAGACACATCGGGTGATGACTGCTCGACGCTGATTGGCGTAGCGGACTCAGGAGACCGCCCTGAAGCAACGGAAACTCGTGACCTCATTTGCTCGGCTTGTTTCCTCAAAATTATAGGCGTTCCTACTAATTATATGCGGTAAAATAATCCACCGTCTTTCGCTACAACTACACCCGGAATCCAAGCATATTTTGCTCCCGGTCGACAGTCAGTTAGTTACGTAAACCGCGCCTCCCTCGGCAAAGGTTAGTACGCTTCGGTGTCGCATTGGCTTTAATTGAGAGTCTTGCTTCTTGTCAACAACATCTTGGACACACGGGAACATTAGCGATAAACGTGTACGTACTGAATGTTGGAGAAATAATTGTGATGGTGTACGCTGTGTAGTAGTTTGTGGAATATTTCTCGCCTGGATTAAATAATTTAACACTGCATTTTCAAGTGAAATACCTTCAGTTACGCTAGCTTTTAGTGAGTTTTTCAAGGAACGGACTAGATTTTCAGCTAACCCATTGGTTACCGGACGATAGTAATGTGACGTTTTCCATTTTCCTTTAAAACCTGTTGGAATTCTTTACTACAGTACTGACTGCCGTTGTCTGAGGCAATTACTTTACAACTGCCATACATTGTACACAACTCTTTTATATATGTTTGTGTTCGGTGGATATCATACCTAGTAACGAGGAGGGCTTTGACTGTTGTACTTAACCATGAAAAGTGTATTGACGTCAGGAATTATTAATGGGGAGCAAATAAGCTGATAAAACATGAACAAATAACGTCATAGTCACGCCACACAAACAACCCAATAGGGAAGACATACAATCTAAAAAAAAAACTGTACATGATGACGCCACATCCTGGGAGGGAGGAAATATATATAAGTAATTCAGGGTAAATTTTGAAACAGTTTGGAAGTTAGAATATTGAAAAAACGCAGTTAAAGATAGATGTCAACGCTGTCGTGATACTGTCAGAAGACCCGAAGTCTTAATATTTATTGTATTGGTGCAACTCATTTTGGACATCTCTGTACTTATTGTAACTATAAATAACGTACAACGGTGTAGTATCATAGAAGAAAAGAATGTCATTGAGTGTTATAGACACAAATGTACACTAAATTGTCAAGAAGAAAGTTTTCTAGCAGAGAAGTTTGTCCTTCAGACAAAGTGCAATCGTGAAAATTGTACGCACGAATCGAGATAAACCATACATTCATCGATTTCCAGTTTGAGGAATTTGAGAATTTGTACGTAAAAATGAGTTCAATATTACAAATGAAAATGTGTGATGTGTTAACCGAGAAATAATCTCGTTTCTAATACTATTTTTTTTTGTTTTCTTTGTCCACATCATGACCATGTCTGTAAAATAAATACGTAAAGAAAGAACAAGGGACTAGAGTGAATGAACTGGATTTATTCACAATATGATATATTTACATCTGATATATAAACTATGAAAGACACAATTTATTCACTTAGTATTAGTATCCGCATTGTCTTTAGAGTGTGCTTTTGTAGAATAATAGTAGTAAGGGAATTGAAGAAAAACAGGCCCTTTCGAACAGGCCCGACAGTAAACCCATGCATTTTGTCATGTTTTTAATATTCCATTTTGAGTATTATTTTTGCAGTTTTTTTTAAATGGTGGTGTTTGTCACCGTGTTCTTATTTTAAAAAAAAAACTCAAAATTTCTCTTTAACCAGCGGATGCTAGCGGAGGCTTTGTCATGACCTCAAAAGACCAATGACCTGGTATACTTTCACTTTTACTGCATAGCAAAAATGGTTGTTAAAGAAAAAAAAATACCACTGCCAGCCAGATATTGAGGTAAAAAACCAGAAACCTTGAAATAGAGGGGTGTGTCTCCTTTTCGGGAAACGTCAGAAAGGTTCAAAACAAAACATCAAAAGCAGAAACAATGACAAGCACCCCCCCCCTAATAGATGATTTGGTGAAAAACAGGCCCTTTTGAGCAACTCCCCATGCCCCCCTCCTAATTTTTGCAGGTTGTTTTTTTAAAGTCTAGTTGTTTGTGGAGCATTTTCGGCGTGTAAACTTTCTCGTTGCGTTACCCATCAGGGACTTCCCCCCCCCTCTGGGACGGTCTTCTTTCTTCATGGTACCACACATTCATACATACATGTACTCCACACACATACCGCGAGAATTGTAGAACAATGTGAGAAAAGCTCGTCTGAAAATTATTAAACCACCATGATACGAGTAGCACTTGGAATATTTTACCATTGATCAAACACAACATAACAGCTATATTCAACAGCTATATTTCTTTAGTTGCGAAGATACACAACTAAAGAAATATAGCTGTTATGTCTAATTACGGCACAATAATTTATCTACCATCCTAAGGCCTCTGAATAAGTTCACGGAGAATTTGTCTTTCGGCACTCAATACGAACAAAAAACGAAGTGAATATTATGACGCCAATAAAACTCAATAGGACACGTACTCATTCAATCGAGTGGCTACTCGAGCTAAATAATTCTGAACATAAATGTCGCACGAAGGATAAATAGAGCCGAAATTAACATGTGTACATATAATATATAACATATAAATATAACATTGGCAGCTATACATCTCTAAAACCAAAATATGATTTAGGCATTTCGTTATACTAAAAATAGTGTCTATTTGAGTATTATTTGCAGGTTTCTTACAGCTGTGTTGTTGGTTGGTTCGTCGTGCACGTATTTTAACGGAGGTGCAGGGCCGACCAGATGCCTGATGAGCCTCCAAATTTTTTGAAAGGAGGTAACTGTATCCAAAACACAGTTATCACTTCATGAATATTGAGTGAATTTGGGGGGAAGGGGCAGTTTGTTATATGGGCTATTTGTAACATTTCAGTAATTTTTGGTAAAATTTTAATGCATGCACAGCTATCGTCTTTAAGTTTCACCAGTAAAAATAAAAGTGTTTGTTTTTGTTTTGTTTTGTTTGGCTGCCCGGAGGCGGTCGCTGTACCACTAACCTCTAAGTGAAGGTTTCCCACATTGCACTTGCGTGCTTTGGTGGGATTGACCTTCAAACCAGTTCCGGCAATAATAACACAATAGCTAGCTTACAATACTGCCTAAAATGCAATCAGATGATTACTCACAAAAAAAAACGGGGAATATTTTCTCGTGAATATTGTATTTTTTAAAACCATTGACACAAATACGCCACACATTTTTTCTGAAACGCTGTTAGTTTGTTATTAAATTAGTGACTTAATGCATTGCAAGCACGTAAAAAATAGATTGTTACGTTGTACTGAATTGAAGACCAGCGATTATAAAAAAAAGACTTTTAAACAATTAAAACGCGTTATTAACACTGACGATAGCCAGTGTTAGTAAGGGTCAGCCTAGGTTCTCTGTGTTAAACTCTCAACTGTGAGAGCTTATAACGCCGTCAAATGTGAACATTTTAAAACCAAATTTGGAATCCAGCGTCTACTAGTCAAGGCCTCTATACAGTCCAAAAATTGTGAAATTTAGTCCAGCCAAATCCGAGATCCAGAGAGGTACCAAATAGACAACTTCTTATTCTGCTTCTTCTTCTTCTTCTTCTTCTTGCTGTTCTGGGGATACTTTCGTCTGTCCTCTCTATAGGTCAAACAACACCACCAAAAATCATGGGAATAGGCTCAAATCATAGCTTCCGATGTGAACATGTGCCTTTTCAAGGTTATTTTAGTTTAACTGAAGTCGTTATTTAGAAGAAAGCCACCACATGCTAACTGAAACATTTTGCTGATTAAAAAACAAATTACTGTAACGAAATTCTCCCAATGTACAATAGGGAGCATTCACAAATTACATAACGCCTGGAGGAGGACTTCAGCAAATGTGTTACCCATCTGTTACGATGGGGGAGGGTGAGTATGATGAAATTATAAGTAACACACGAATTGTCTGCTACATTTTTATCTACATTCTTTTAGCTAAACTATTTTTCTTACATCTGTTTAACGACTTAATTTTTTTTACAAATATCTGGTCATTACACCCTTAGATATTACAACTTCTCATAAAAAAAAACCTATACAACTGGAGGGCGGTGGGATGGGGGGGGGGGGTTAGAAAATGTTCCGTATTTTCAGGTGGAAAGGGTCAAGCCAAGTGACACACTGGTGTTACAAAGGGGAACGGGGATCTAAATTGCTAAAAAAAAGTGTTCCGTAATTTGTGAACGCTCCCTTATGGCGGCGTAGATAACATTCCTTCTGGATTCCTGAATACTGTTTGATACACTTACAATTCCTACTTGCTAAATGTTAACGCATATTCGTACTAAGGTAGCGTTCTATGCAGGAGCAATTCCTAACGTTCCGCGTAGGAATGGTGCCTCACATTCAGTGTAGATACGAATCCTACACCATAACATGTATAATAATTGGTTCCACTGTTCGGTGTAGGTAGGAGTCCTACCTCCGGATGAATATATACTCTTTCTTACCTAAGTCTGGCACGGGGAAAATTCCTATTTCGTTCAGATTTTGCACATAGACGAGCAAGCTATTAGGTGTTGTTCTTTTTTTTTAGGGAGCACGAACCCAAACTGGGTCGTGAGCTCTTAGTTGATACTAATCGCCAGCGTTAATATTAAATATGGAACTGGAGAGATGGAGTCCTCACTCTTCACGTGTACTGCAGTGTTTTGGGTTGTTCCTTCCTATTTTTTTCCAAGTAAAGAAGTATTTGACGAAACAGATCTTTTTTTTTCGTGTGTGGGGTTTCGGGCGGGGCGGGGTCAGAGGGAATTGTTCCTTCCTGCTTTTCCAAAAACAGAAACAGATGAGAAAGTAGGCTTTTTTTTGGGGGGGGGGGGG
>JAHWFP010217800.1:0-43473 GCA_023313725.1 Lithobius niger | reverse complement strand
TAAAATGTTGGAAACTTTATTTGGGCAAATAACTAACCTAAGAATCGTGACACTTGCCGTCCGAATAGGCTAGAATTAAATTTGCAAAGTTGGATTTACAAAATTGGCTTGATGAATCATTAAGCAAGTCCAGTGTTAGTGGAGATGCGTTTCCTGCTTTGCTTTAAGTTGAAGATTTAGTAACATGACAGCATATTTGCAGAAGAGAGCATTATTGGTTATCCTCTACCATAATGTACGAAAGATAATCAAAAATTCTAAAGCATCAAAAGACAAAATGCGAAACTTAAAGAAAATTATGTTCTTAAAGTTCCTTAACGATATTCTAAGAACAAAGAAAACCTGCTACAAACCGTTTAGACACATGTTCTGTTTGAATAGACTAGAACTAAGCTAGCCACCGGGTAGTAAGGGTCTAATGCTTACCAGCCACTTACTGACAAAATTTTACACCTAGACCCTAACTGTCAAAGCTTGTCCGTGTTCCTTCTAGGTTTTGACTTTTAGACCCTTACTCTTAACATTTAACGTTCCGTTTTTTGTTTATTAATTTTGTTAGGTGTGAGTATACTCGATGATTTGTCTAGTAAGTGTTACAGCATTTTAAAAACACAGCACACTTTGTCATTGTTTTAACTTTAAAATCTTTAACTAAGCGAGTGTACTGTAAACCTACACACTTAAACCAATAATCATCGCTAAACGGTATTGTACAGTATTAATACTTAATTAATTGTCTAATCTACCTAGTGTACCCTACATAATGGAGACTTAGTGTTAAATTATTTCCAATTCAACGAAAAATACGGGCTTTACCTGTTAAATACATTTTTTTAATATTCATTTTTACCTCACACATACTGAAAATTCAGTTAATAATAATTTTGAAAAAATATTATGAACTCACCCAGCACAACTTCAGACACCCGTCCCCTTTGGAAAATTCTCTGCAATGAGATTTTTGCAGGCCAGGAAGTTGCTTTATATAGCAACCAGATTTCAGATTCCAAATGCATAAATCTGGATTTCCAGAACGAAATCCAGGAAGTAGGTTAACCAGGAAATTAATTTGATTGGACGAGAGGGTAATTGAAATCTGGTTAAGAACAATTCTTGGAAATCTCATTATTTTAAATCTCAGCCAGGAAGTCTGGCCGAGATTTGAAAAGTTTTAATTTGACCCAATACATTTATATGCAGGCAAAAATGTATATAAACACATGTTGGTTTGCAAGAAAATCTAACTGAAGTTTGGAAGGATCAGACAACAGACTGAATTGGAGCTGCTTGTAATAATTATGTAAGTTTACACTTTATTAATATTTAATCTTTTTTAGTATAAAATAATATAAAATTAAATTAGTATAAAATTAAGATTAAATTAGTAGATTAGTATTAAAATTAAGATAAAATTAAGATTTAAGAATATAAATAATATTAAATAAATTGCTCCTACATTAGACATTTACAGAAATGTTATTAAGCAAACTCCAAATCTAGGTGTTATTAAATTAAGGGCTGGAGGGGGGGGTGTGTGACTTAACTCTTTAAATGCTAGAATATTTAATGTAACTTTAAAATTTTGTAAAATGTTAATGAAACCTAAGATTACATGGTAGGTTTGATGCTTTTATAGTGTTAGGCTAACCTCAGTCACGATGCAGTGGTCCTGTTTTGGCACTGCATTAGACATTACAGCGATGTTCAAAGTGTATAACTGTCATTATAAATTACGTACGTAATTCCGGCTCTAGAAATTTTCGTGTGAAAACTATGCTCAGAACTATTTGAAATTGAGTATGGTACCTACAAGAATTGAATGAATACTGTGTCCTACTGAGTTTATTCTGCCATAATACTCAGAAAACGGTTTTTATTCTTTCAGTAGGGAAATAAAATTCTTCGGTGAGCTTATTTGGAGACCTTAAAATTCTAGATAAATTATTGTACTGTATTTAGACATGACAGTTCTACACGCATGAAAGTCAGTCTTAGTTGAAAACGAGCAAATGGGAGGAAAGCCCCCCCCCCCCCATCACAACAAAAAGTCCAGTCCAAAAACGCTTTAAGTAAAACAAAAACAATAAAAATAATTATTTTGTAAAAAAAACCAGTTGAGCTTGGTTCCCCCGCCCTTCCCCACAGGCAGTTAGGTATGGCCCTGCATCTTTCTATAAAACTGATACAGAGTATTTTCAATGTGTGTTATCCCCGAAAATAGTTAAGACCAGTCGTTCCATATTTGTTAGCATGGGGTCGCGACCCAGAACAAGAGATGGAACATGTGCGGTGATATTACAGGTCCTCCTTTGTTTCGCTTCAGCTAATATAATAGATTGTAGGTGGAAGGAAACTGAAGAAGACAAAGATTAACCTAAAAAGGAAGGGCTCTTCCATCTGCCCTTTCACAATTGTTTTGGACTATATTGCGTGATGCAATATAGGATTAAAGTAGTTTGTGAATTGTTCCACTTGAAAATGCTTCATTGGAACAATCAGTTTCTTTGTTGGTTTTTAAATTTTAACTCTAAATAAGGCATCAACAAGGACCCGAAACAAAGTACTATTTTGCTGGGTTATTTATGTTTAGTCTTTCGTAAATTGGAAAAAAAATTACACGAAATTTGCTTTAGCAGGCGGCTGCTAAAAAAAATGTAGGCTGGCCATCACTTTTAATCCAGCTGTAAGTTACAAAATAATTATTCTCAGCCTGAGGGATATATCAGTTGGCCGCTTGTGGCCAACTTCAAATTTAGATTTGAACATTATTGATTCAGGACAATGTCACGGTGAGTGCGTGCAAGTATTGGAAGTGGAAGGGGGAGGGGGATGAGACGCTTGCCACCAACGACTTCTCCAAGATCGGTCTCATACCTGCAAAATGACTTCAAATTACGTACAATTGTTACGTTCCCTGGCTTATAAGCAAGTAATCGGAAATCCTAGTTTTCCTTATAAAAATCGTGTAGTTTTTGCAGCGTTATTTTTTAATGCTGTGTGCCAAAAAAGAAAACGTGTCACTGCTGCTTTCATCAGGGATGGTATCTAAAACCAAAGCAGGGTTTCAGGTTAATACAACCATGCGGTGTGATAGTATGCAAGTCCCTACAATGATGCTTAAGGCTCCATCGAACTGGCTCTACTAGGTTGGGCATCGCTGCACAGCTGTAGCGTCCCTCGTCGTAGCTGTCTTGGTTGACTATTTTTTGCAGTTTAAATTAATCCGAAAATTTATTCAACAAAAGGAATAGCTTGTGGTTTCCACCACCACCGTTGTGTATCAATAAAAATGACCACGCCATTAAAAAAAGAAACATTTTGGAGAAGGAAAGGAAAGTTCTTACTTTTTACGTTATTCCAAGTATCGTTTTTACGCCCCCTCGAACATACGGGGGAGGAGGAGGGCAGTTGACCACCATGCTCCCCCCCCCCCCCGGGGTAGCTACGGCCCTGAATTTATATTTATGGTTATAAATAAATAATAAAAAAAAGCCATGGATTCGAATTCGATCATTTTAACGGGAGTAGGGGCTGAACTGATCTGCAATTTAAGAATGCCCATATATTTGAATCCTAAAAAGGAGTACGAAATTGCTCTAGTTTCCTTGGATATGTATTACAGCATATTTAACGTTCACAATAATAACAACGAAATTTCGTACACCGTCGATGGTGGGGCGAACTGGATTAAGGTGAGAGTCGTCCTGGGTGCTTACGAAATTTCCGATTTAAATAATTTCATTCAAGCCGTAATACAGCGAAACGGACACGAAAAAGATGCCATTGATATAGAACCAAACCACAATACTTTAAAAACTAACTTAATCATCGGTAATCCTGCCTATGGAGTGTCCTTTTCAGGAGATAACAGTTTAGGCCAAGTCTTAGGGTTCCTCCATGGCACTTATAATAAATCTCAACAAGGGCAAAAATCTGTAGATATTTTGGGCATCAATATGATTTTCGTTCACACTAATATAATCGGGTCCTCGTACATGAATGACGACACGCAACCTTGCATTTACGCTTTTTATCCAGGGGTGCCCCCAGGTACAAGATAATAATTGCTCCTCAAAATTTGATTTATCTGCCAATCACTACCGATAAGATTAGAAACATACGCATTTGATTAACTTCTCAGGATAACGAAATAATAAATTTAAACAGCGAAACGCTGACGGTCCGCCTTCACCTCAGATCGAAAAAATAATCGTTATATAAAAACAAAAGGAATGTTGGTATTTGAAAGAAAGAAAAAATATTGGGAAAAGGGCTAGTCAGAGATAAAAATAAATTAACGCCAAAAAACCGAGCCTTCATCAGATTTATAACAGCTGCTAGAAGATGAGTTTAACTGAAGATTATCTGAACATAAACGAATCGTTACAACACGATTCCTCCGTGGAGAGCTATTCTTTTCACGAATATAATCCGAGTGTAGGAACTAACCTCAACAATGTGAATTCGGAAATTAGAATTATAAATCGAAAACCAGGATTTGTTCCTGCATGTTACTACCAGTTATCTTCTGATTAAAGGCAAGCTACTGAAAAGCAACGGTACTAATTATGTCGATGCTGACGTCGCGACTCTCGTTAATAACGGTCCCATGTACCTGTTTTCCAGCATTAAATATCATTTGGGGGACAAGCTAGTCGATGAATTAAATTACCCAGGGTACGGGACACTCATGAAAGGCCTGCTTACCTATGACTCGAGTGATCAAGTATCGTTGCTGGGGAACTGCTGGGCTTTAGACGCTGCCGATGCTTCCATTGCCAGTTTGGACGATAACACAGGATTCAAATTGAGACATTCCACCATCGTGAAGGAACCTGCCCCTAAAGGGAGATTCTCATTCGCCATTCCTTTAAAACACTGCATGGGATTTTTCGAAAATTACGACAAGGTACTCTATGGTACCAAGCACTTGCTGCCGTTGTCTAGGGTGAGCAACGACGATGCTGTATTTAGGGCCGCTGCCACTGCTGCCGCAAAAGTCGAATTGACTGGTGTTTTGTGGCACGTGCCACACGTCACAACGTCCGACGAGCAAAAAATTAGGCTTTTTAAATACATAGAGGGAGGGAATGAACGTGGATTTGAGCTTTAGACACTGGCTTTACGAATTGCCACAGAGTACCAGCTTCACGTGGCGCGTTCTCACTACTCCGGCTGTGGAAAAGCCAAGATGGGTCATTCTAGCTCTGCAGACTAACATAAAAGATGTTCAAACTAAAAATCCTGCTGTGTTCGATAACTGTAATCTTCAGGATGCTCACATGACTTTAAATTCCGAACGTTACCCATTCCTTGACCTAGGCATAAATTTCTCTAGCGGAGAATATTCCATCCTGTATAGAATGGCTCAACAGTTTAGACGCACTTTGTACGATGTCGGGGATCTCTGCATTGATTCGGTTCAGTTTAAAAAAGACTTACCCTCTAGTGGTTTTGGATTGCTCCAAACAGTCGGAGAGACTTCAGTCGGGCATCGTCGATGTGTAGGTAAAACTGAAATTTAACGCCGCTGTCCCTGCCAATACGACTTGCCACACGTTGTTGATCAGAGATAGAAAAATGAGTTTGAAATTGGATAGAGGCAAAGTCGAAGTTATTTATTAATATATTAAAAAAGAAATGGGGAAAATATTGAAAAGACGCAAGACCGGAAACCGAAGAAAACGAGGAAGGTTTTTACTGCTGTTGGCGTTTCTTGGCCCACTCATAGCCGGTGTAGGAGGGTTAACAGGTGGAGCTGTAACTATCACCATGGTAGTTAAGAAAGCTCAGAACGATGCTAAGGTACTGGACGAGATGGTGAGACATAACAAACGGATGGAGGGTTCAGGTTTGAAATGAAAGAAGAAGTCAAAAAAAAAAAAATGAGTCGTGGCAGAGGGCTCTTTCTGAATCCAGCAAGGGCCTGATCGATTTTAATAAACCATTAACGAATCTGGATTTAAACCGATTTGTCAAAGTCTTGAAAATTCCTAAATACAGAGGTACTTTTAGCAAAGATCGGTTGTCCCTAAAACCTAAACCTCGCGGCGAGTGCGGCATCGTCAATCTCGAAGATTTTCACACCGGAGACGGCAGCTATTGGGTGGCTTACTCGACAGTTACGGGCATGCCCTGTTATTTCGATAGTTTCGGCAATCTGGGTCCTCCCGCGTCTATCTCTGAGTACTTGGGACCCGTTAAATACAATCACGACGGGGTGCAGAATTTTAATCAAATATGGTGCGGTCATTTCTGCTTATTTTTTCTGAATTCTTTGACGGAAGGACATGATTACGAGATTGTTTTAGATATGATGAGGAGGTAGTTGTATAAATTTACCTGGGCTTAGTTTTAGATCTACTTGATAAAGATTCCCAATTTCCGGAGGGCTATCCATATCAGCTGCTATAGAAATACCCGCACCAGGCCAAAGGTGCAAAAGTTTTTTTCCACCAATTACTCTTGGTTCAATGTCTATATCAACTGCAGTTTCATCCTCAGGATCCCAGCTTCTGTAATAAAACTGAAAGCCAGTACGTGGTCCTTCTCTCAATTCTTCACGGTCTTTATATTCTCTATATTCGTACTCCGGCTTTACAATGTCGTAAATTACTGCACATTGCATCTTTAGACCTACAGGAACATCGTTCAAGCCCAATCCCCTCAAATAACACTCCTCCGAGCAATGGTAATAATTAAAAGGATTGCCATTACTGCAGAAGAAAAAGTCATCTTTTTTGAATGGAGTGATGATGTAAAAACTGATTATTTGCATACATTTTTCGATGACGTACTGCATCGTAGCAGCATCGTCGAGAGCTTCGGGTTTGCGAAGGTTTATAATTCGTTTTTGGTTGCATTAAAGTCTCCCTTTTCATCCTCGGGTAATGACATTACTTGTTGGGTTCTCATTTCTTGTTGTAAATCGATTAGCTTAGAATAATTTACAGCATCTCCGTGATTATAACCGGGTTCTAGATTCTTCAGACGTTTGTGCCTTGCGTCGTATACATCATAGTCTAAATTTAGTATTTAGTTATTTAGTTATTTCTTGTGAGCCTTTGGCTTTCCCATCTTTAATGGTCTAAATTAATACCCTGTTCATTGTTGAAATGTAGAGTAATCTTGTCGACACATTCTTTGTTAGCAGCGTCCCTAGATTGCGTGGGAACAGCGAGGTCTTTGATTGGTTTATTATTAGCTTCGAAATGACTGTTGATATTTTCCTTCATTCCCAAATCTGACTGAATTTTTGTCATGTCCGTTTCTAAGTCGTTTAACTGCGAATAAGTAACCACATCTTGTGGGTCTACACCAACGGCTAGATTAATTAAACGGTTGTTTCGCATGTTGTAATCCATCAACACCTTTGAATCGATGTATTATTAGTGGCTGCATCTGCCACGACTTTTGAATCGACGTATTCTTTAGTGGCTGCATTCAACACCACTTTTGAATCGACATATTCTTTACTAGCCACAACCGCCACGACTTTTGAATCGACATACTCCTTGGTGGCTGCATCCTTATTTTGTGTGAGAGTTTCAACATCTTTAATACGTTTCTTTGCAGCGTTAAAATGTCCATCTGCATCCTTCTTCAATCCTACGTCGGATTTAAGTTTTGTTACATCGGTTTCTAATTTGTTAAACTGGGAATAAATTACGGCATCTTCGGGGTCTATGGCAACTCCCACTTTAGTCAGGCGTTTATTCTGCATATTCTGCATGTCATAATCGTTATTCGAGTCTACTATAAATCCTACCCCAGGAGTTCCTTTCACATCTCTCTGCGTTCGCTTCAAAGACTGACCAAATTTTTTATTATTGTCGGTTCTGTTTTTATTTTAAAAAAGGAAGAGAAATACAAAGTTAGGATCGAAAAAAGTAAAGAAATTAAAAATGCCTCATCCTGTCTGGTGCACGGATCTCTCCAATTTGCTGGAAACAAATTCGCTAGAAGTTAAGATGGAGAAGGCAACCGAGTTAAAAAATGGAGTAAGTAGTATATAAT
Organism: Lithobius niger; assembly: GCA_023313725.1. NCBI lineage: Eukaryota > Metazoa > Arthropoda > Chilopoda > Lithobiomorpha > Lithobiidae > Lithobius > Lithobius niger. The sequence goes on along the minus strand of JAHWFP010217800.1, from coordinate 35,457 downwards.
AATATAATATAATATATAAAATACAGAGACGATGCTCGAGGCATCCACCCACCCAAATTCCCCGGCGGCAGATGTTAAGTGGAAGAAGTACCACCATTATTACAGTTGTTTTTTGCCGCATGAGGGAGGAAACCGGACTACCCGGAGGAAACCCTCGTGCAACGGGTGGGAAACAACCGGAGAAAAACGCGTACATATACACTTCCCATCGCCAGGATCGAACCTGGGTCTATACGAAGCCAGAGATGTACACTGGGACTAGGACGCCTATCGAATCTGACGCCCCAGTGCTTGCAGCTACCCGTGATAGTGCTATTTTCTACCAGGACACAGAACAGACAGACAAGATGGCCGCTCCCATGCAAACCGGAAATGACGTCAAGACCATCAATTTGATAGGTCATGATTTCACTTCCGGTCTCCCATTTTGAATGACGTCACATCCTGTCGGAAGCGGAACCGGAAAGGCCTCCATTTTGAAGAGTTGACCCGGAAATGCCGGCATTTTCCTAAGTTGGGCCCCGGTTTCAGTTTCAATTTCCGAAATTATTTTAAAATGCCCATAACTCGGTAACCGTTGGTCGTAGACCAAAACGGAGCGAAATTTGGCCCCCATGCATGACACCCCGCCTGCACTTGAGCTCAGCTATCAGTTGGCCCTCCCAAAATTGGGTTTTTGGGAGTTGGCCTCCCGCGTGTTTCCACTCAAATGCCCATAACTCGGGAACCGTTGGTCCTAGAGCAAAACGGTTCGGGATTAGGCTTTCCCGGTGCTTCTCCTACATGTGGCCCTCCCCGGACATCGGGTACCATTAATTTTGGCAAGTTGGCCCACCCCAGTAACTCGGGAACCGTCAGTCCTAGAGCAAAACCATTCGATATGCAGGTTCCCCGGTCCGTGCCCTGCGTGTGACCCACCCCAGAAATCGCGTACTCGGATTTTGGCAAGTTGACCCACCCAGATAACACAGAAGCCGCTGGTCCTAGAGCGAAACCGTTCGGGATTTGGCTTTTTTGGGCTGTGCCTTACGCGTGTACCTCGTCAAAAGTCGAGTACCATCATTTTGGGGAAGTTGGCCCACCCCGATAACCCAAGAACCGTCGGTCCTAGAGCAAAATGGGTCGGAATCTGGCCCTCCCTTAAACCCCAGAACTCGGTGACTCCATCACAAGGCTGCCTCCAAGTTCATTTTTTTCGGTTTCCCGTATCATCAGGTACCGAGCCGCTCCACCACGTCGACCAGATTAGTGAAGCCTTCATTAAAATAATGCAGTACGGCCAAGTAATATTGCCCGCACAATACCTCGTCGGCCGCTTGTATCCTCCTCGGGTTCCAGACGATTTTCCTGTTTCAGAGGTAACTGTAGAGTTCTGCGGGTGGTTTTAAGGCGAACGAATCGAAGTACAGGGCGCACGAACCCCTCTTTAGGTAATCGCGGTCCAGTGAGTTCCATCCCCGTCTCTCGATTCCTGCAAGTTCAGTACACCGCATTCGGACGCTCTGAGGCACGCGGGGAGCAGGTCTTTCGAATAAACTCCAACGTTTTAGCGTATCCGGCGAGGTCCAAGTTCGTCAAGGCCCTGTTCATGGGAACCCCGGCTTCAGATAAAATCCTCGACCATACCGCGGGACTTTTTTTTTCTTCCTAGTCCCCCACCCGTCTTCGAAGCGGCCAGGGCTTCCATCTTGGCATTGTGCCGCTTTATTTCTTCGAGCTGTCTCGTGTTGGCCTTGGAGTCATTGACGGTTTTGGTGATTCCTGCCGCTCCGCCTCCTACTGCTCCGAAGGTGGCGAGGATTGGGAGCAGTAGGGGAAGAAAACCACCTTTCCGTAGTTGTGTAGGCGAGAATTTAAGATTCAATCCCCGGCCCGTAGCTCGAGCCTTTCGAATTCTCGACTGCCGCGTTTTGGTGATCGGTAGGGATACGTTGGTCTTTCGCTTCAACTGGGAGTTGGACAGACAAACGCTCGGTGTTTTTCCGGCCTTGAGTTGTCGAAGCATACCCCGCTTCTGGGAAACCGTCAACTGGAGGGGAGTCGACGAATACATGATTGATGGACTCGTTTATTCATCTTTTATCCCCCCACTCACGTCACGACTTCGACTTTGCTCCTGTCTAACTTCTGGGTCATGAGCCGGTCACTGATAACCAAGGCGTAGCATCGGGTGCTGCCCGGCACTTGAGCTCCGAATTTGAATCTCAAAGTCACGACGATCACGCTCGATTTAAGCCTTTCGTTCTGCTTCGAGCAGTCAATGCAGATCAGGGGTAAGATCTTACCGAAGCTCGTGACGTTGAAAGCGGGCCCAGTTACCGGTTTGCCGTAGTACTGGTTCCTGAAGTTCAGCAAGTCTTGATACGCGTTCGAGATGTTTCCGCTGGGAAAGTCCGCATTCATGATGAGAAATGGATATCGCTCCGAGTTCAGCATAACGTGCGCGTCTGTGCAGTGATCGAAGACTGCCGGATTCTTTTTCTGGTCTGTTTCCCTCCCAGTCTGGAACCCGATTATCACGTATCTCGGCTTCTCGATAGAACTCGTCGTGACCAATCTCCAGATACAGCTAGTTGTGGTGGGCAAGTCGAGCATGTCCGAGCACCAGTGTCTGAAAGCCATGGGTACGGTGATCCCGGCATCCACTAACCCGTACAGCCTATTTTTCTGCACGTCCGAAGGAGTGACGTGGGGAAGGTGCCAGGAAACTTGCTCCAGGACGATCTTTCCCGGGGCTACTCCGGTGTCTCGGAAGATGGCATTCACGTCCGCGGCCCGCATCAGAATCAGCGTTTGCTGAACCCCGTAAATCGATTTCGTGTAGTCCTCGAAGAATCCCAGGAGATGGGAGAGGGGGATGGTATAAGCGAAGGATCCTTTCGGGGAGTGGGCGTTTAGAAGGACGTCTCTCTTGTACTTGAAGACGGTATTCGTCCCATCGTCGGCCGCAATGGCGCTGGCACCGTCCAGGAACCATCCTCTATTCGCTAGGTGGGTTTGGTCTTGCGGGCCGTAAGAGACGATTCCCTTAATGGTGCTGGCAAATCCCGGGTGATTGATCTCGTCCTCGGTCTTGTTCCCTATCTGGTACTTGATGTTTGAGAACAGGTAGGCTATCGCGTTGTTCACGAGGGCTATCTTGTCGGTGGCCGCGTTAAGCCGACCCGTCGCTCGCTTTTACCAGGGCACCCTTCTCGTACAGGTAACTCCGGTGGGGATGGGTGAAGAGGTCCTGGATCTGCACCACTATTCTCAGTTCCGAGTTCACGCTGTTCAAATTCGTCCCGACTATCGGGGTGTAGTCATGGTAATTGTACTTTACCACGGACTGGTCCAGGGTAAAAAGCTCCTGGAGGTTAGGTATCCTTCTACGGTCTCCATTTCGCGTTGGAGACGAGGCTCTCGAGATAGGCCGCGTTCAATGGAGTCAGGACTTGACGTCGTTTAGCTCGGGATTCGGTAGACGGGGGCGGGAGTAGTGTAATAGGGTTCGTGGTTCACACTGAAGTGACGTCACAGGGGCAATGACGTCATAACCCCCACTTATTACGTCACTTCCGGTCCAAGATGGCAGCGCCCGTAGGAGGTCGATCCAAGATGGCCAAGCCCCAAAATGGCATATAGAGCCCCCAGTGTCATAACAACCCCTACTTGTGACGTCATAACCCTCACTTATGACGTCACTTCCGGTCCAGGACGTTACAACCCCTCTTGCAAAATGCTTACTGTCCATGCGATCATCATTTACTACTGTTCAATTCTAACCAAGCACTAAGGTAGAAAAAAAAAGTCAGGTCAATATTCACCAACACAAAACCGTAAATTTTATTGTTGTACTAAAGGGACTACGTACAATAGGTTATATTTAAAAATATATACAAAATAAACAATGATTAATTACAGAGGTGGTCTAGTCGAATAGTGGTAATACGGAAGTGTATGTACATTGTCGTCCAATACAAATCGTTTTCCGTCAAAACATGCTAGTACTTTATTTTGTAGTACGGTAAACAATTCGTGTCGAAAACTGCGAATACAAACCTGGTTGTAAGAATGGGTTTTGTGTTCAGTTAAACAAGTAAGGTAATCATTGTAGGTAACAATATCGTTCAATACGTTTTTTTTTATCCCTTTCCTCACCTTCTTAACATTGCCAGCACACTCGAAGGTGTACATTTTAGACCTTAAACCAATAAATTCATGAATAGGCTTGCCTGAAGTCTCATCGTTAAAGGTACCCAACACCTTTTTGTTGTGTTCGCTATACAAAGGATGGTCTGCAGGGTGGTTACTCATGTCAAACAAATGTGACGCACTCTTCATATCATCATAAATATCTGGAGTTTCTACCTCTATCATAAGTGAATCGGTATCTGTCATTAAGAGACTACACCCGTACCCGTACCTGTCTTTCATATAATCGTAAAAAAATCTGTACATTACAAGCTTGGACTGTTCTAAAACACAGCACCCAATAGGTACGGGTCGATCTAAGGTAACTTTAATCTTGTGCATTTTGAAAAGCACCATGTCGGGACTTAGCACTTCAAAGTAATCCAAGGAAGGTGAGTTCATTAATTTCAGTGCCTTTCTCTCAATAACAGCTAATTTGATGTTTACACGTTTGCGCACGTTTTCCATGGATTTTCCAAAAATGGAATTAATGGCTAGCTTGTAGAAGTTCCTCTCAAATTCTGTTGTGGCCTCCTTCCTTTTGTTTGTGTTAAAGTCAATGAATGGCTTAAGCCACGCCCGTTCCGTAAACTCTATCCCCTTTGAAACCTTCGTTAAGACCATCCCGTGTTCTAAATAATAGGTCAGGTTTTTATGATAACAAATGTAATCTTTACGAGGTCCCAAATGAGGTACTAGTTTACGACACGTTGTGACTGAAGGTGAAGCCAGCCTGACGTTAAAAGGTGACAGCATTTCTTGTGTTACCTCGATTTTTTTGGGGGGGCTAAGGGGTAGTCAGAATGTGAATCGTGTAATACATCTGGATAGGAAAGATCTACCTGTAGCAGGTAACCCTTAGTGCTGTAGTCTTTGGGTATACTCGTTACATCGAAAGACTCGAGCTCCTCTTCCGTGAGCCACCTAAAACCTGAAAACGGCAAAGGCATACTCAGACAAAAACCATACAAATTTGTCGTATCTAAATAAATAATGTAAGTTATAGGTTTAGATGGATCATAGTCCTCTAAAAGCGGGTTGTTCGCTTTGGCAAACCTTTTTGAGATAATTGAAATGCCACCTCGTATTCCCTACTTACAAAATTGTACATATCAACACAACAGCTCTAATTTAACACCTGTCATTCTCAAGGCGGCGTCCCAACTCAGTCCAGGTAAGGTGTAAAAGTGACAAGGGTCTAACCTATACTGTTTCATGGAAATATCTCTAAAGTTCTCAAAGCAGTCAGCTAGCAATGCAACATCTGTTAAAACGTAAAGGTCATGGTAGGAACCTATTGTAGTGCAACCAGTCGCATCCCAGAATGTGTGTGCATACGAATACTCCTCGTCCATAATGTGACTGTTTGTTAAGGTAGAAAAGAAAGCCTCCTTCGGGGGCAGCTGGACTTCATCAAACTTATCAAACCCCGTAATATATTCGTAATATATTCGTAACCTTTACGTTTCAGCAACTGATGGGAGTTGGGAAATATACCCTCTAAAACAGGAAATGTAGTTATCGTTTCAACTAAATTACCTAGCGACGACGGCAACAATAAAAAGGAATCCATAAATTTGAAGGGTCCTATATTAAGAGCCGTGAAACGTTCGCTATTCTGTGGTATTACAGAAATATTTTCATTAGTGAAATACTTCAAACCTCTAACCAAAAAATGCTGATCATAGGTTTTCAAATTATGTATTACAATGGGAAATTCATCTTTAAACTGATAATACCAAGAATTTATAGGGTTGGGGAGGAGAATTTGTAACTCTAAAAGTCCCTATTGCAACGTGTTAGATCCTTTCCAATTAGTTCCATCAGAGTTTTCAGAGGGCGCCACGTGTTCTATCTGGTAATTTTTGCTCATTTTTCACCCCAAATCTAAAGTAAACTAAATTATAACTAAGCTAAACTACATAATAATTAAATACAAGCTAGTTTCATTTAGGTTAGTTTAATTTTAGGCTGAATACTGAGTAGAAATTCCCACATAAAACTCGTGGCGCCCTCTATAAACTCACACGGAACTAATAGAATAGGATCTAAGATGTTTCAGTATGGGGTCTCAGTCACAAATTCTCCTCCCAAATCCTATTAATTCTTGATAATACAGATTGCACTTGGAGTGTGCTGCGCCTTTGTAAACACCAGATAGATGACAATGATCGCGCACTTTTGGATCAAATTTGTTTACAAACGGTTTGTCACAGATATAACAATGAGTTGCCTCATTAAAGCTTTTGGACTCGTCATAGGATAAAGACATTCCTACAAATTGTGACTTAATGTACCTAATGACTTCAAACTCGTCTTCAATAGCCTTGAAAAAGGTCTCGACGCATTCTTCACCCCTGTAAACACGTTTCGAATGAATCTCACCATTAGGTCCGATAATGACATAGGCAAAACCACAAGGGATGTGGGCTTGTGTGTTGAGAGTAAAGGACTGTGTAGGGTCGGGTCAACACGTGTCTACAGGAGGTAATATTGCCTCAAAGTCTGAATACATAACATAAGGATGACGTAATTGACGGTCATACCTGGTAAACGACATTTCTAGTTATCAGGCATGACCGTGTGTTGAGGTGCGTAAGATTTACAAACAGTCAGGTGTTCATTTAACCTGTCTACACTACGAAATGACGAAATGCAGTATTGACATACGTATCTACTGTTGTCAGAGTGGGTTAAACGATTAAAGTCCTTGATATAACAATAGTGCAGGTCTTGAACCAGAAGCAACTCCACCTCAGGACAATTCTCTCTTTTACTGAGATGTATGGGGAAAATGTTCTTGTCTTCGTAGCCATACAAGTGGCTACGTTGTTTTGAGCTTCGAACTTCGGAATTTCATGCACCGGTGTAGGGAAACTAACTCCGGCTAAATTCAGGGTATTTCGTACCTGGCATAATGTTCGACCATGGAAAGATTATGAGGTGCTGGATGTAGTCTGGCTAATACCAAATATACAAAGCATTTATTATTAAAACACTTCACGTTAACCACTGCTTTCTTATTTCTCAAGTAGTCGTCTAATAATATAATGCCACACCCCCCCTGCTTGAGGAGTGTACTTGCCCACGTGAACATCACAACGTATTATCTTTGACGCCATCCAGCCCAACCCATACCGATAGAAAACATCTAGTTGGTGTATTATTTTAGAAATGGCCAGATCAATTTGATTCTGGATGTCTTCAGGCTTTAGAACGATTAAAGCTGCACTGCAGAGGTAGACGGACATACTTATAAACTCTTTTTCGACTCCAGGTTTCTCAAGTATTAAAATCAAACAGAGTAAAAATTTAAACTGCATGTGGTGACCTTGCAATATAGCGAATTGTTCCAGGTAAAAACGGAAGAACTGGAAATAAGAGTCAACATCGATGAAGGACGTGGGCTGGTCATAGACGTAACGTTGAAAATAGTTCCTGAAGGCGGATGCATGCACTTGTAGAGGACCCACAGATTCTTGTGGAAGGGAAGAATGGGTAGAGGCATTGTGCTGCAGAAATTCGTCGTCGTGTTGAAAGTTAGTCTGCAGGTAGAACAGGTGATGAGGTGACGTCTTTTGTGTCTTCGTAGGGCAATTCCAGCCGTAAGTGAACTTCCACAGACATCGTTAACAAAAGTCCTAGACGTGTGAACCCTCCTACGATGGTTAGCCAAACCTTTCGCTGTGGTGTAAGTTTTGTCACACTCTTCGCAACGGTCATCATTTTGTTTAACTAGAATAAAGAAACGAATAAAACGGAGAGCTCCCGTGCTTATATAGCTCACAAAACAAGCTAAAATATAGACAAGAACCCCTAGTGTAGCGTACAGAACTAATAAAAAAGGAAAAGTAAAAAGACAACATGTTGACATTTACTGCACGTTTTATTACCCCAACTGATCGGGACTTTTAACGGCTTTAAGAGCCTTGACAATCGTATTAGGCGAATGTCCACTACATCTCATCAATATATAGTAAATACAGTAGTGTCCACAGACGCTAGTGTTGTATGCTTGAAACTGAGTTACATTGTGCCACCATTTATTAGAACAGTTTGTATTTAAATAAGTAATGACAGAATACGATAAGGGTGGCAAGCCGTACGGGTCAAAATAATCGCAGGGGCCAAGGGCGACCCAGTGGCTTCCGGGTCGATCCCAGGTGTCGACGTTGACGACGGACCATCCACGTAGAGAGGGCACGTGATTCGAAGGAAAGGTGCCTAGATACGTAGTGCACTTCGGTCTCAAAATGGCGTTGATTTCTGACGTGTTCATTCCGTTGACAGCACGTTTCTTCTTTCATCAATTTCGAGAATAGCTTCATGTTCTCCCAACGTCAGCACGGTAACGTTTTGAGGTAAAATAACCGAAAATGCCAGTTCTATTCTCACTATACAATTCTTCACTAAAGACATGTGGGAAGGGTCATTGGCATTCCTGTCGTCCGTAAGGTCGAAACTGAAGAAACAATGTCCGCTCTTGAAGTCAGAGTACGATATGCCGTTTTCCACATTCTCAAAAGATATTCCTAGGCCTTGGAAGATCAACATGTAGGCATTCGCGCAACAATTGGTATCAAAGTTCATTGTTAGCGGCTTGTCGTTATAAATCTCTCCATCGACGGAGAGGGTTATAGAATGAGGACAAAGTTTTTGAAGTAAAACGGATCGTTCACGTAAATGCCATTGTAGGAGGCGTGACGCGTCATGCAAACAATCACTCTGGAAGGAACGTTTCCGTTAAAGGGGTTATCGATCTGTCCGCTCTTGACTCCGTGTATCAACGTGTGGGTCAAAGCTCGGTCTTCCTAAAGGACACTTAGCTGGCCCACTACTCAAAACTTTGGCATGCGCAATTAAAATGTCTGGGAGCGGGGTAACCTTTCGAACGTACAACGACGCGTCTTCGAAGGTGAGGATGGGGTTGATGTTGGCTGTAGCACCGGCGGCAGTCAGAAACAAATAAAAATTGGGTTGGGGGGGACGAACCTAAACGTGATATCTGTATTGTTCAAAATCAACCTAAGCTGCATACAAATGTCGTTGTGTATTCGACCCAGTAACTCTACACTGGCGCTCTGGGCTATACGTTCCCTCCGGGCAGAGGTTCCCCATCCCGAAAGACGCAACTGCGTCTTCTTTACCTCCAAAGAGTAACTGAGATGAGTCTGGATGTAAGCTTTGAATCCGTAATTATCGTTGGAACTACCGGCCGACTTCCCGTTCAAAAACACCTGCGAGAACAAAGCTTGGAGTAACAAGTTGATACAACCTATATTAGGAGTTTGTACGACCGTCAGGTTTTCACCATCGCCTTGAAGCACTTTCACCTTGACATAAATTAACGTTTTTGAGAGGTCTACGTACGAGTTGCTTCCTGCAACGGTAAAGTCCATCACCTGGTCGGCTGACACGGGGGCGAGGGGGCGGTACTGTTCCTTATTTAGTTTTTTCTATACTGAGTTGAGTGGGCTGTACAGAAAAAATGTATAATGGGCTAAGAAAACATTCGCAGGAAAAAGGGCTTAGGATACTCATAGCTGCGGCTGGCTGGCTAATGACGACCGACCGAAAGAAAACCAAGTTTATATAGAGGCCTCTAATCAAAAATGCCTTGATCATTCTCTTCTTGTTATTTATGTTTGTTTGTTTTTTTAGACTTCTTATTGCTCAAACATTTAGGTTTGACCCCAGAGCCACACTGCACCCCGCATCGTCCCCCCCTTCCACCCTGCAATTTTTGTCCAGATCAGACATCATACCGCTAGCAGTTTCTTTTAGTCTTTGTTTAGTGGAATCCTTGAGGTTCATACCGCCTAGTACGTCACCTCCTATCCCCACACCCGTACTGAATGCTTTTCTTCCAAAATAGCTACCTCTACTTTTTAAGAAGGGTATTGCCACACGTCCCAGTGACAAAAACAAGGACCCCCATCCGTGTCCCTTTTGATGGACCTGTCCCGAGAAGACAGGGACTCCACCACCAGCCTGGCTCTGGCTAAAATCCGTATAGGGACAGGAATGCCTCATGATGACGTAATGATGACGTACCCCGTTAGGCTCGCCCCTTTATAGGCCTCAGATGTAAACTAACAACTACTCTACCCGTAGATCCGAAAGGAAGGGGATCACCGCTGTCGGTTCTAATATCTATGCTAATATTGTGTAGCGTAGTGCCTAACAAAGGATAATAATGCAGTCTGTAAAATACGGCGTTTGTGTCCTCCCCTTCGTTCCCTGAATGCTGACTATCCTCAATAAAGGTGCTTTAACGTCACCTACGAATTGTGGCGTAATAATGTCGGTGTAAACCCACAAGGAGCGGGTAGGCCTACTCTCAAACTCACGTACCTGTCCAGTAGCGTTTAAAACGGTAGGAATTCCATCAAATATTTCAGGTGTGAAGCCAAATTTATCGGCTAAACTAGGAGACAAAATCAGGTAAATGTTACCTCCGGGTAATATAGACTCTAACTGCTTAACGCTGTACGTTTTGTAACGAGTATCGAATCGCAGGCCCGGGGCTATGGGACCGTAAGTCTCGTCTATGAAAAGCCCCATATCGTGTTTAATGTTTCTAATTTCGGTATTAATATCATCTGCTAAATCAATCAGCGTACCGTAATGAGTCCCAGGTACTATACAACTCAACGCGATAGGAATCCCATTTTCATCTTGGTTTATAAGCTTGGCAGAGTCGTCAACGGTTAATACGAAACTGTTGTAAGTAACGTTAAAATTGTTTGGAAAAGTCATATCACTCACGGCTACTTCGTACTGCCCATCCAGGTGAATAGGCTTGGCCAATTGAACGGTATATTTTTGTAAAGTATTATTAGGATATAAACTCATAGAGGCATTGGAAGGCAGGCACAGATAGAATCCAGCATCAGACATTTTTTTTTTAAATGTCTACTACGTCGCTAGTCCAAGAGTTAAAATCGTTCGAATAACCTAACCATTTCACAAAATATTCTGTGTGACCGCCACGTTTTCTAGTTCTGAGCATGCGTTCGATTTTATATACCTCCGGCTCCCTTACCGACTGAAGCTCCTCTTTGTACCAGGTGCCTAAAATAGGGTTATTGTAGTAATCCCTAACGATGTAGGTGGGAATCTCTCCTTTACAGTTTTTACTTTTAATGTAAACAATTTCCTTGGTCCAATTCCGGGTGTATCCTTTACCAAACACCCTACTGCGCAACCCCATCCTAATGGGCTCCCCCACCCTGTAGCCACCACCACCACCATACAAATTAACAAAAACCTCACCTTTATTGCTCTCGTTTACTTCTACAGGCGCCATCTTTATTGACCTGTTATAGGATCGGTTATAGGCCCTCACTATATCTTGTAAAGCATCTATGTAACGATTAGTGTTGTTTGCGTGCAGAAAACGACTTATGCGCCCCCTTAAAGTTCTGATGACTCTTTCGGCCACCATACATTTTAAGTGTTCGTTTTGAGTGACGTAATGGTGGACATTGTACTTTTTAAATACGTCATTTACACGTCTAGCTAAAAATTCTCCTCCTTTATCACTCCAAGCTGAGGAAGGAACAGGTCTTCTGTTAAATAATTCGGTTAAAGCTCTACTGACGGAACTTGCATCTTTATTTTTAAGAGGCAAAACAAACAACTCTTTGCTAAATACGTCTATTATCATTAATAAAAAATTTACGTTATCATTTTCACGAGCCGAGTTGCTGACGTCAGCGAGATCCAAACCCCAAATTTGACCCGGACCGCCCACTCTGACCCTATTACGTTCGAATTTACGTTTAATAGGCCTGAATAAAGTGTAACTCGATTCTCCTTTCAGCCAGTTTTTATAGCTCGCAACGTAATCTTATGACCTTTAGCCCTGACGGATCTGTACAGGCGACTAATGCCGCCCAAACTGCCTTCATCGCTCGGGTTGTACTAAATGGACTTTAAAATGCTGCTGCTGCTGCTGCTGCTATCAGTGGTAGTCATTGCTCCAGTCTAAGCTTCCGTCTTCCTCCTTTTTTTTTTATCTGGAGAAAGTAGCTCCTCCTCGTCGTCGTGTTCAAAATAGATTAAAGGCGGATCGTCACGGCTCGACGTTCCACACACCCGAGGGAGTGGATCTGAGAGAGGGTTTATATACGTTAGAACTACGTAAAGAGGTTTTGTGAGGGACGTGTTCCTTAATAAAACGCCAACCAGCAACGGTGTGTGCCTTTTTTCTAACGGCCTTGTTTTTGGTGATCGCTCCGTGTATCAGAGCCACGACGTTCGACCCCCTTACCACTTTCCCCTCGTGCACCAACTGTCCAAAAGCGTTGTAGTCTGTGTTACCGCTGTTTAGCAGACGTTCCACCCTTCCCCTGTATAAGTGCGGTATTGTTTCCAAGTCAGCTTTGAATCTGAAGGGCTGTGGTACGACATTCGGCCGTGCCGGCCGGGGATGCAGCAAACACGGCGGCTGCGGTACCACAGCCTGGGGCGCCGGGGTAGTGGGGTGGCGATCGTTACTTTCAACGCATCGTCTTCGTACTTCTTGTCGACGTCCAAATAGCGTTGAAGGGCTTGCGTGTGGAGCTTGGACTTGTCGTAGTCAGAGCTTGGGCTTGTCGTGTGGGGGTGACTGGTCCCCCAGGATACTCTTCATGGAATCATCCAGTTTATTTAGCGGTTGGGTGAACGCCGACCTGGGGTGGGGGGCGGACCTGTCGTCCCTAGTCGACGGCAGCGTCGACGCTATGGGCACTAACTGCATTTGTTTGTACATCTCTATTTAGCTATTAAACCACCCAGTAGACCTAAAACGGTACCCAAAAGCGCACCGAGAAAACCGCCGGTTTGGTTCTTGCTCAGGTGTTTATGTTTGTCATTCTTCGAACAGCTTTTTGAGGCTAGTTTCGAAAGCACTTTCTTGTATTTCTTTAGTGTCCTTTTTGAATAGCCGTTAAAGGTACACGACCGTCCAATAAATTTAATGAGGCTAAGCACAGTACTTCTCTTATTTCTGGACACTGTAGCAAAATCGTCTTCACTCGTTTGGAAGTCTTTTTTGATTTTAAAAGTTCTAGCAAAGGAACAAAATCTAATATTTTACTAGCCTTCATTTTGGCTGGTACACCATTATAGGAGGTGTAAAGATGTTTGAACGAAACCTTATAGCCTCGGTACTGAGAGGGTGTAGGTCGATTAACAAAAAATCGCCGAGCTCTCAAGTCGCTTCTTTATAAACTGATACTAAAAACTCTTTCTTGACTCCTAGCTGCCCGGCCAGAACCTTGAGTTGTCTTATATCTCGGTTGGACTTGAATAACCAGAAAAAATGTGTGTTGAGAGATATAGTTATTAGTTGTTTTGAAAACAGATTGTGCACTACGTTAACCACCGTTATTTGTCTGTGATGACTCCTTCTTAAAATTAAATCACTCAACAAACCAGACGGTAACGTATGTAAAAGGTCATCCAAAACCAAAATGGCGTCGCGTGGTACACTATCGTAGATCTCCATGTTGAATGTAGAATAAAATTGAACAGGAATCGGACTCGCTTCTTTTAAAGTCTCGAAAAGTGGTTGGTCCTCTCCGTAACAATAGCATACGGACTTCGGCGGTGGAGAAAGGAGTTCTTGTGAGTTTAAAATTAACTTAACAATGGCTAAACTCTTCCCGCTGTAGGAAGGACCGACGAAAAAATGGTTTGCCGGATGGTGTAACTGGCATCCATGAATGAACGTACGCTACTTTCTACACCGCCCTTTATACCCTCTTCCTGTCGAAGAAACCTTTATGTTACTCCTGTCAGAAGTAAAAAAAAATGTCTCTTTCTTATCAGGAGTGGGATAAAGCGTTCTTTGACGAGGTATACTAATCTAGTGATAATAAACACATTCCCGTCAAATAACCCTTCATACCACTCCTGAGAGAGAGAAAATTTTCTTCTTTTGGATCAGGAGTGGTATAAAGGGTTCTTTGATGTATACTACAGAACTTAACCTAGTAATAATACACACAACCATTTAGACATTTTTTTTACATTTACAATCCAGTTGTTTTATTTTCTACTTTTTTTTTTTTACGTGGTACTCTTTTACACGTCTCTTAATCATTCTGAGGGAAATAAGATGGTGTGATAATATCGGCAGATATGTAGGAATAATGTTGGGAAAATCTCATTAAGAAAGAATCCCTTATATTATACTCTCCATTTTGATGCTTAGACAGCCAACCGGGAAAAAGGCGGTCGAAAGGCAGGGTATACTTGTCCTCTTCGTTAGGTTTTCACACGGATCGTTGTCGTTTTGTAGAGGTCAAGTAAACAGTTTTTTCGTGTCATTTTGGTCCTTAAAGCGGTGATACTGAACATTACACTGTCCGAAATGGATTTTATAACACTCAACACGGCATCTTGATTCACTGGAGATTGGAATCTCAGGTATAGGTTGAGCGTCGCATGTTGAATCTGTCCGACGAAGTAGGATTGCAGCTGGAATTCTGTGGCAAGTAATTCCAGTATACTGGCGCAGTCCTTTTTGTTAATATGCGTTAGACATATTTGTGCACTGTAGGTTATACACGTTCCGACAGCTGTAACCCTTTGACGTTTCACCGTCGTCGTGGGGACTGCAACAACATCATTAGATGGGACGTCCGTCATGGTCACCGTCTGCGGAGTGGAATGACCGGTTATTATCATTATGGATATATATATAAATATTCATATATATTCACTATTATTATTGTTATTATTATTATTGTTGTTACTAGAAATAATACTACCAATATGCTGTCAGCTCGGGTCACGTGACCGTCAATATAGTAGCAATAAATATATATATATATAAAATAAAAATGTTATTTAAAGGGTAGATCGGCTCAGTTGACCGTCATTATAATAACATCTATCTATATATAAATATATGTGCTATTCAAAAGTTAGCTCGGGTCACGTGACCGTCATTATCAGCATGTTTGCTCTTTATTCGTTCATTTGTGCGCATTGGGTTAATTCATGATCCCATATCTCGATCTCTTTGACAGATTCGAGGATTATTTTGAATTGTCGAACCGACAGTTCCATTTTCTTTTTGTTGATCAGTACAATACTGAGAACTCTTTCATTGTCCGTGTGAAATAGGACACTCCAACCTCGGAGTAGTGTAGAGAATTTCAGCGGGGCGTGGACCAGACAGCGCCTCCATCCATCTACTAAACATCGGTACCATAAGGTACCATTCCTCCATAGTAAAACAGACGCCATCCGCTGTTGGGACAAAGGTGATTGGGTTCTCTTCATATTTTCTTATATGAACCCTAGTTTGACCTTTGAACTTACTACAGTTAAGAAACAACTCGTTCCCCAATACCACTGACATTTCAGGTACGATTGGGTATTTTGTTTGCTCTACCATTATTCCAACCATTGTACAACAATAACAGTAGTACTAGTACTATTGTTATTGTTGTACAATGGCTGGAATAATGGTAGAGCAAACAAAATACCCAATCGTACCTGAAATGTCAGTGGTATTGGGGAACGAGTTGTTTCTTAACTGTAGTAAGTTCAAAGGTCAAACTAGGGTTCATATAAGAAAATATGAAGAGAACCATATCATATATGATGGTTCATATAATCATATATATATATATATATATGATGCGTATAATAATAATAATACCGAGTCTCCTGTGAAACAAACAAAAGCTACAATTAGAGGTCATAATTTTGAGAGATATCGTAATCTTGGGCACCGTGCATCAATTCCATACGCCATTCTTCTACAAATGCACGCGCATCGATCAAAGCCTCTATTTGTGACTTGTCTAATTTAATGCATTCTAACGCGTGAGTGAACAATGCTACGTATTTGTGACCATGATTATTGAAGTACGAAGCGATCAAAGTAGGAGCTACGTACAATAAATGCTGCTTTTCAAACTCAAAGCGTGCTAACCATTGAGGAATTTAATCTCTAATGTTACACCAGTCTTGGTGAAATATGCACACTCCGTCAGAAGTTGAAATGCCTTCATGATCATACTTTTGAATGTTAATCCTAATGAAATTGTTTATTCTGCACACCCTAATGTTTACGTTATCGCCTAATTCCATAGTAATGTCGAAACAATGATAGTAGTAGTAATATTACTTATAATAATAACAATAGCACTAATAAGAATGTTAATAGTGAATAATAATAATATTATACCTGTAAAGACAGGAAATAAACGTACTTTACCGAACGTGATTTTACGTTTTACTTTTACACTTTTTCTTTAAGAAACCTTCACCGAATTGCAAGCAATATAGGAAAGAAAATGATTAGCAACTTACCAAAAGCTGGATCGTACGAGGCTTGGGTGGTCAAGTACGGCTTTCTGCTCGGAATAACTATGCTTTTATACCCGGAAAATTGACGACCTTTGGTGTTTACCACATTCCTAATTATGATACGATCGAGATTGATGTCGTATTAATCAATTAAAAATAGTGTTTGACCCTCAGTTAGTACGATCAGGTTACTTAAATTGAAGCCTGTATCGGTCGTTGCTCTCAATGTACGGCTTACATTACAGTAATTTAATTAATTCAATTAGTTTATTGACACAAACAGTCGGTTCCAAAGCCTTTACTGCAGCTTTAGTAACAGGTCAAATCATTTCTTTCGTACATATTTGCAAAATGTTGCTGTTGTTGTTGTTATATAATCCGTTCAGTTTTAATAGCGACCGCCGAGGTTTTGTCCTTGACCGGACGTACCCTTGACCGACACGAGTCGGTCACGTAAAACAAGAATATATCAATTAATTGAATCGGTTTTATTAACACAGATTTGGAGCCTTGGTAACAGTCGCGTATACAATATAATCCGTTCAGTTTTGATAGTGACCGTCGTGGTTTGATCCTTGAGCTGCTGTACCCTTGACCGAATCGAGTTGGTTACGTAACTCGGGAATATATATATCGTAGCTCCGACCGACCTTCTCTCCGCAAAGATGACCTGCCGACTTTGCATCCATACCGTCGTGGAGAGGTTGCTAGGACGTATTTCTCGAACAGCTATTAGGCTCGCGTTAACGAATGGTTTAGGATTTAATTGTTTTAATTTATATTTAGGCTGATGATCCTACCGTGGTAGTGGGCCTGCCATTCAACTTGGCAAATGTGAAAAATGTAATACTTTACTCAATTTAATTACTTTTATTCTTCTTTAAATTGTTTGACTACATTTATCTATTCTACGTTAGGCACCTCTTCCCATACAGACGGTCTTTATGGCCTCAGTGAAGTTAGTTTGTAACAACGTACGTATTCGAACATTGTCAAAATGTTAGGTAACTAGACGAAAATACTACAAAGATAGGATTGTTTACGTGTGCTTTTTGTTTTTAGTGCCACGATCCGCTATGCACAATGCTCTATGTAGGCGACGGGTGGGTGAGGTGGAGGCGTTACCCTGCCCCACTTGCCAACAGTGCGCCGTCTGTAAGACGGTGCATTAGGTTAGTTAGTGTCATTTCCTTTTAGCGTTTTGTAAACAAATCCTGTTCCGACTTCCGTCCGAGTTGACACATTTGATAATGGGTTCATTCACGCGAGGTCCGCCCTATCACTTAGCCTTTCACGACATTCTCACACCATTAGCGTTACGTCTATTAGGAGTTTTGCTTTTTGGTTTCACTCAGACTAAAGATGTTGTTGCAGCTAGTTGTCGCCGTTCTGGTCGCTGTGCTGGCACGAGGTCTACAGGCCTGTATGGCATACATCGTTTGCCTCCGTGCCTTGGAGTACGTTACCATGGTCGACGGGAACAATGCCGTTGACAGGTATAAAGATGTAGTTGGTGTCGTTGCTGGTAGGTTTGTGCCACCTATTCCACCACCACCGCCACCTACTTCATCTTTACCTCCGCCGCCGTCACCACCAACTTCACGTCCAGTGCTTCCATTCACGGACCAAGATCTGTCGGGGGCTTGGGACAGGATAAAGATGGCGGGGGCTAACCGACCCCGTCTGACCCACTCTGACGGCTCGGAGTCGGTACAGAATTTGTTTTGTTTTCTTTATTTAATTCTTTACATCAAGGTGAGTAAGTAAGGCTTCGTTTTTCTAATTCCCAGTGATTCCATCCTGGACACCACGTCACCGGCGGCTCCCAAGAAAAAAAAGGAAAGCAAAGAAAATAAAAAAAAAATGAAAAAGAAAAAGCACACACTATAACGTATAGTAGACGACTATTCCCATCTATTTTAACCTAGGGTTAGGATAAATGGACGTTGTTGTCTACTATACGTTATAGGCCAAGAACACACACGTAGCTTGCTCTTTGAATAAGTGGTTAGAGGGTGCACACCGGGAATGGTACACTTTTGTGGGGATTTTTCTCTTAATATCATAATATGTTCTTAAAAAACATTGTGATATTAAGAGAAGGGACTGAGGGAAGTGTATGTATGTATGTGTGCGTGGATGAATGAGTGTCAGCTTTCCAAATTGTTTTCTTTTTTTCAAATTTCGGTTTATGAATTCAAAATGTATTAGCTGCTGTAAATTCACACTTTTATTAGACATATTCGACTTTAATTGCGTGCCTCATGATTGGTCTTTGTTAATGTTTTATTTTTTAACATTAAATACAATCATTAGAGTGGTTTTCTCCGGGTACTCCGGTTTGCTCCACTAAGTAAGTAAAATTATAACTTTCTTGGTTAAACTTTTGGTTAAACTTGGTCAGCTTATACTGACCAACAAAGTATTCAAATCACAAAACACACAAAAAAAAAAAACTCATGTATAGCTTTTCAGTTATTTGAAAAGCATATCGTACGTGGTACGTTTTTCAAATAACACTTACAACCCTTACAAATAAATAAGTTGTATAGAACCAGCCACTTCGCAAAAATTTTCTCGTGACCTCATTTGCGATCTGTGACGTCACGCGTGAATTCACCCGCTCGGAGTAACAAGAGTCCATTCATAAAACCAAAGAGAAAGATAGGAAGAAGAATAAATAAAAATAAAAAAATAAGCAAAAGTGGAGCATGATAACTTTTTTTTATTCACACTTTAATTGTGTTTACTGCTTGATCCATTAACGCTTTAACGCGAATGTATAGTGTTTCCACTTCGTAATACGTGAGATTAAAGGTACATTGCTTATCTATAGCAAGATATTTGGTAACCTTCACAAATATGTCGATATCATCACACATCGTTGATAATATTAGGTCATCCGACACGTAATGGTGGTGTAAACAGTTGGTTTTGTCTTCCTCCTGTGATAAAGCATTCTTTTCTTTTTTGTTTTGGTACAGTCCATGACGTACACATTTTGGTGATTATTGAATAACAATAGTCCCGTGTCGATCACTATTACAAGTAGGAGAATAACCTCCAAGTAGTGTTTTAACTTCAAACTTTCAGTCATTGTTGTTGTTGTTGGTAGTGAGGTCACTTCAGGTATGCTACACTCACGTTACGTCACTCCTTCTTTAACTGTTCCTGACACACACATTAAGGTCGAATCTGTTTCCTTTCTGCTTGCAATGGTCTTTCCGAACGACCTCGTGGTGTATGTGCTGAACAATCACATTCGTCACGGCCTTGGGGGAACATGATATCTTTCTCTCTAGTTTCGAGGAAATCATTACCTGTTGGGAACTGTTTTAAGAATAAACAGTATTTATATTTATCTTTGTGTTCCTTCAGTGCGTTTTGGTTGGCTTCCCAGTGAGAAATTCGCGTCTCGCAATAAACACACATCACTGTATCTGAGGCGCGAAACATTTGGTCTACATTGTCTCCACACCTGAAAAAACTAGCCTCAGCCAATTTACGTGGTTCCAGACTACCCTTGTCTCCCATCGTCTGGCAAAGGTACTTTCACGACCTGATGGAGTGAACAGATCTTCAGACATGTTGGCTGCGGAATGTTAGTTGACATCATTCGACTTCACCTTTTATTGATTCACACCTGCTACTCGAGGGCGCCACCTACAGTCTTACTGACGTCATAAATGAGGGTTGTGACGTCATTACCCCCTGTGACGTTACAAGTGGGGGTTGTGACGACACTGGGGCTCTAGATGCCATTTTGGGGCTTGGCCATCTTGGATCGACCTCCTATGGGCGCCGCCATCTTGGACCGGAAGTGACATCATAAGTGGGGGTTATGACGTCATTACCCCCTGTGACGTCACTTCCGTGTGAACCACGAACCCTATTACACTACTGGCGGGGGTTACTGTTTTGGAGATGGTTTGTTGGGTTTGAAGTCCAACATTTGATCGATACCCTTTTATGTGCGAAAAAAATTTCCATCTACCGCTTCCACAAGTGCAGTCTCACGATCACGGTCTCGCCCCGCAAATTAAGCGGACTATCTTCCTGGTCGGTCAGCCACATTCTGATTAGTGGGGGGATTGCACTATCTTGTATCCCGGTGCGCAGTTCGGAAAGAACGAGCATAGGGTCGGTTGCCTCGACCCGTTCACGTAATAATTGCCTACCAGGTCGCAGTGTACCAAGACAGAATTGACATCGAGGACATTGGCCGTGTTCTTGGCGATATTGATACCCTGTACGTACACTCCGGGCTCGAATCCGAATAACTTCCCCACAGTCGTCGGGTTGGCACCGGAGAAATCCACCTTGTAGAGCTTATCCGTGATATGCAGCTCACATTTCAGAGTGTTGGGGTTGCTGACGATGCGAATGTGCGAGGCGTTGTTCGGGACGTCCCAA
This sequence comes from Lithobius niger, assembly GCA_023313725.1. Lineage (NCBI taxonomy): Eukaryota > Metazoa > Arthropoda > Chilopoda > Lithobiomorpha > Lithobiidae > Lithobius > Lithobius niger. The sequence goes on along the minus strand of JAHWFP010217800.1, from coordinate 14,556 downwards.
TGCCCGTGCTTCTTCACTTCCTCGTAGACGTGTTTTTCAATCGCTTCCAGTTCGTAGGAACCTTCCGGGATGACGAGTTTCGTCCACTGCCTACCGTTGTTGTGGCTGTACCGAAACATGTCCGAGTCGAAGGCTTTCACGTTCGGAATCAAGTTGTACGTTTCCAAGTTGACCAGGGCGATCTCCCATCCCTCCTTGTGGTCCGCGTCGAAAACCTGGTGGTGAAATACGTGGTGTCTGAGGAAAGAACTATGGAGGAGGAAGGCATCGTTCCCCAGACGTCACACGATACGAAAGTGGTCTTGGGCACTGCTCTTTAGCACTGCTATTTTTTCCTAACATCTCCCAAACTCTTCGATCAACTTGCCGAGCTCGGCATCCGATAAGAGACCGTTAGCTTTCAACTCCGCGTAAATGTGCACGATTTCCTGGTCTAGCGAGGTGTTCCCGGCATCTCTCGAAGCCCTGATCAGTTTCAGTCTTTCGCACAGATCGTTCGGGTCATTGTAAAACCAGTATCCTTCCCCTCGTTGAGCCGGTTGCTTCAGGTGCCGCGGCTTACCGAACTTAACGTGCATTCCGTATCCTTCCCCTTGTCGAATCGGTTGTTGCTGGAGCACCTTCTCCTTGCCAAACACCGGTTTAATGAAGGTTGCGTAATTGTAACCGGCGCTCGAATTCAGTCTCTTAGACTCGGGATCGTGGTCTCTGTAGACCGCGCTGCTTCTCCTGAGAATATCGTGATAATCCAACAGACTCGGGTGATCGTCGGTCGGTTTACGGGGGTTCTTGAGCATGATCAACTGCCACAACTCGTCGGTGCCCCTGTACTTTTTCCCTCCCACTACCACGTCGTTCCCTTCGAAGTCCACGTCCGTGGAACCTATCTTGTACCGTTTCGTTTCCGGGTCGTCCCTATACCGAAATTGGGGTCGGTGAGGGTCTCCCTAGTGGCGAACATACTCAGGTACTCGGTAGCCAGCGGTCCCAGTTGCACGGTGTCGAGTAAAGAAGTCTCTTCTTCCAAGTATGTCATTCGAGCGCTCGGAGTCATGGCTTCGATTTGCTTGAAGGAGGCCGGCGTGAGTGTTCCCATTGAGCTGGATAACCGCCTCTTCGCCCCAGCATTAAAAGCCAACTTGGATTCCGAGTCTTCCGTGTCTCCTCCATCTTCCTACCTGTTGTACCCGGGACCGGTCGCGGCTTCCAAGGCCCTCTGAATGTTCCGAAGTTTTTCCCGTGCTGTATGTGCTGTTTCTGCTGCCCAGCTTCGATGGCCAGCAGCTCTTTGATCTGGAGCTGACGTTGAGCGGCCGCCTCCTTGTTGTCTATCGCCCGGAGTTTGGTCTGCTCTAGGATGGGGTCCGCGATCGGTTTGAATATCTTCGTCGGGTGCCCCGACTCGGTTGCCCTTTCGAGTTTCGCATCGAGGAATTTCCGCTTGAGACGCTGTTTGAAAGCCTCGAACTGTTTGGAGAATGGGTTCGGGTGATGCTGAGGTGTAATGGCTTTTTATTGAGTGGAAAAAATTGCACGTCCTCGTCAACCCAAACACGCGAGTTCTCGTCAACCCAAACACTCTCGTCCTCGTCAACTCAAACACACACGTTCTCGTCAACCCAGATGCACGCCACCACCACCACACACTGTCGGACCACCACTGTCGATGGAGGTTTGGCACTTTAACGGCCCACTGAGTCAACCGATACGGTTGACCATTCCGTCGACGTTCGCCCATCCATCGTTATTTACAGGCGGTCCAGCGTTTCCCACGTTTCCGCGTTTCCACGGTGGTGGGAGGATGAGCGGCTACGCTAGGCCCGCCGTGTCGGCATTTAGCCCGGTTCGATGTGGTCCGCGATGAGTGAAAAAATCCGCAAAGGGTTACCCCTATGAGTTGTAAAACCTTGGCAAAACTCTGGGGAAGCACCCCCAGAAACGACCCGTAATTGATGGAATTTTGACGTTGACGAGCGTGTAACCCGTTAAATGTTAGATGTGGGGTGGGTTGGGGTTTCCAGGTGTTTCCAATGTTGGCGTTATAAAGTCGGGGATTAACGAAGGTCTGCACACGCCCGGTGATCGCACCGGCAACTCCACCCCAGGTTCTGGTCAATCCCGGCTTTGACGACCCTTTTGAAATTGTCAAGCCCCTTCAAGATCATTTTTCTCAGTAAAAATAAGCCTGGATCCGGGCCTTTTTTTACCTGAAAATTCACAATTAAGAACAAAAAGCGCGGCCAGCCCATGACCCCCAAGCTCCGACTTGGATCGAATAATCCAGTCGCGGGCTCACCTATTCCGGCAAATCCACGGCTGGTTAGACATCCCGGTCCTTATATCCTTCGATCGGTAACACTCGCCCGTCCACGTCGCGTAAACACACGCGTCCTCGCCAACCCAAACACACGCGTTCTCGTCAACGTCGACGTCAACATCGGGTAACAGACTCAATCCAACATGCGTCTGTACCTCCCATTTCTCAGGGGTTTGGTCTTGTCGATCGTTAGGAACCCGTGTGGGTTGGAGTTCCAACACTCCCCGTTGGTTGTTGTAGACGTGCCTGAGATTAGCGTCGTCTTGCCTGAAGAGAATCAGGAGGTTCGCGTTGTCTCGGACCACCCTCTTCGGTATCCTGCTGTATGTTTGGCACAGGTAAAAGACGTCTACGTTGGCGTGCCGACCATACGCAAAGTACCTCTCGATCCTGTCCTGTTTCTCGATCATGCAGTCTTCGAAGAGGCATACAGTCTTCTTGCCTGGGTCTAGAAGCTCCTCGGGTAGCGGTACCTCCTTATTGTTCGAGTAGAACACTGCGACTTCCGGGCAGGTCTCGTCGAAGGCCCGCTTCAGCCTCTCGTACTTGGTCTGGAACAGGGTCTTGGAGCACACGTAGAGTCCATCATATTCCAACCACCCCTCGTTGCAGAGGAGGTTCAGGACCAGGTTCGTCTTCCCGCACCCGGCCGGACCGCAGATGATGCATCGCAGCGAATCGGGGAATCTGAGCTTACTCCAAGGTGTCTTGACCTTCCCGACAGTTTCGCCAAGGTTGTCGTAATTGATGAGTTTCATTATTTAAGCCTTTATTCAGTTTAATAAAGGCCTGAAACGCATTTCAAACATGTACTGCTTGAAATGCAAACACCGACACCCTCGAATCCAACCTCGTAATGACGTCAAACATCCACCTGTTGTTGAAAGGCAAATGCCCGGACTGCGGGACCAAGAAAGCCCAGTTCCAGAAGGGTTGGAAGCGAGGCAAGAAAGGTTCGGGTCTGTTTAACAAGATCATCGACAAACTGCCGGTGGAACTCCACATACCAGGGTACAGGTACTGCGGGCCCGGTACGAAACTCGGCAAGAAGCTGGCCAGGAGAGACGTCGGCAGAAATGCTCTAGACGAAGCCTGTAAACGGCACGACATAGCCTACGCCGCCAGCTCCGATCTGGAAGATCGACACCGAGCCGACGAAGAGCTGGCTACCGAGGCCCGGAGTATACTGCTGTCGAACACGGGGGGGTTGGGTGTTGCCGGTGCGATGAAGGCTAAGGTGAAGTTGGGGATGGGACAAACACGATAAAAAATATAAATGAATAAAGGATCGGAATGGATACTTTAGTCCGAGAACTGCACAAACCGGCTAGGCGTCGATACCCGAGGCGTAGAACGAAGGCCCTCGGCATCGATTACTTGTGGCAAATCGATCTCGTGGAAATGATCCCGTACTCCGGCGTTAACGGGGGGATACAAGTACCTGCTCACGCAGATAGACGCATACAGTACGTTCGCCCAGGTGGAACCCGTCAAATCCAAGAGTATGGGAGACGTTGCGGTCGTTTTCAAGAAGATGCTGGTCTTGTCCAGGCCCAGACACCTGCAGTCGGATGAGGGGAAAGAATTCTTCAACTCCCGATTCGCGGCCCTGATGAAACGGTACAGCATCAACCACTACCGCACCTTTTCCGAGACCAAGGCCAGCGTGGTCGAACGCTTCAACCGCACCGTGAAGACGGCTATGTGGCGCGTGTTCACCCGCAGGGGCAGCTACCAGTGGCTCGACCTGACCTCCCCCTTCTCCGCAAGTACAACGGATCCGTTCACAGGGCGATCGGGGCTAGATCAACAGACGTGGTTGCGGGTATTTCACCGACAGTTCGATCGCCGGATCTCTTCGCTGGTAAACCCAAGTTTAAAGTCGGGGATGAGGTGAGGATATCCCGCGTCAAAAGCACGTTACCTGCAGAACTGGACGAACGAGGTATATGCCGTGGGCAAAGTGCGGAACACGAGTCCCGTCACGTACACCTTGAGGGATTACGGCAGGGAGAGTATCGAGGGTGGCTTCTACGAGCAGGAGTTGCAAAAGACGCAGGTGCCGGATCTGTTTCTGGTGGAGAAGGTGTTAAAGACGTGGAAGGCAGTGGGAAAGACCAGTTACCTGGTCAAGTGGCGGGGGTATGACGATAAGTTCAATAGCTGGGTCGATAACCTGGACTTACTGGGATGAGTCAGAACTGACCCGGGATCAGGGCAGTGGTCTGGGTGTGGGCCAAGTCGTCAGAACACATCCTCTTTTTAGCTTTTGAACAGAGTTCCCGATGCATTTTAACCAAGAAAACACCGAGAAAAATAACCCTCAAGGGGGGTACACGGCCGTTTCATTAAAAAAATGGACTAGTGCCGCGAAGCCGGCTGATCAGGGAGGATGTATCCCGACTGGTCCCCCGAGCACATTCCGATCCTCGAAGATGTGGATATCAACGCGTTTGCCTTGATAACAGGGAATGACGTCATTTCCGACTAAAGTGGTATATAAGCTGAGACCTTTTCCCGCTATCTCTTTCCAGTTCGGATTTCGTCGTGAGAGCATCTCCACGCCGCTTGTCTCGAAATTTTTTTGGATATATATAAAGGATTAGAAAGAACACCTGCGCCTTTTGCTCGGAGGTGTTCCCCGACCAGCGGCAACTGGTCGAGCATCTTCCCGGATGTCGCCAACAGGGTGACCTGCCAGACGATTTCTGTTGCGTCTTGCGTTATTCCATCTGTGAGGAGACCGGGTGCGAGGACTGCACTGTGGAGCCGCCAACCTGCGAAGACGCCTTCGAGGCTAGCTTCCGGTGCAACGAGAAGGACTTCACGCTGGACGACGGCTACACCCCTTTCCTCCATGATCCCGTACGCCTCTTGACCCAAACCCGCTATCGCCCGACCCGCGCCAAACCTGCTATCGCCCGACTCTTATTCGCATGCGTGACCAGCCTCATATTGTGCAAGTTTCAACTGTGCCTTACCGTGAGGTTTTCCAGAGCCGGGCAAACCCTCAATGCAGGGTTCTGGAGCCTCTACGCCAACGCTCCCTCAGTTCACGACGTCCCCGCCTTACTCGACGAAGCTTACCAGAAGTTCCATCACACCATCGACCTTTCGCGGAGAAGGGTAGCGGCTAGGTCGTCGATGCTGTGACGGAAATCCAGATCAAGGTGGGGAAGTACGACCCGTTCCGTGCCTCATCTTACCTTCCCCTCTCAGTACAGCTGAGGAAGAAGCGCCAATTCGTCATGAACGTAGAGAACAGGACGTACAACCGCTGCTTCCTGTACTCCGTTTTGGCGGCGATTCACTGCAGCATCGTCGTGAATCCCCAGCATTACGTGCAGTGGATGGAGACCTTTGACCACTCGATGCTTCGGTACCCGGAAGCTCCGTCAGATCGACGATTTCGAAGCCAAGAACAGCGGTCTCGCCATCAACGTGATCGACTTCACCACGGAATTCGAACTTCACCCCATTTGAGTCTGCAAGTCCGTGGTCGGTCGACTTGCTGTTTCTGGCCGAGGACGATGACGATGGCAATCCCAATTTCCACTACTGCACCATAATCGATTTCGGCTGGTTCTTCAAGCGGGCGGGTGTCGGTATGCACAATAAGTTTTTCTGCAGGAACTGCTTCTCGGGGTTCACCAGGGAAATCACCCTCTGCAAACACCGTGCGGAATGCTTCGCCCTGAACCCGAGCCAGCGGTTGAGGTTCCCCAAACCCGGCGCAAACACCCTGGAGTTCAAGCACTTCAGTCGGCAGAACAAACATGCCTGGGTCTTCTATGCCGACTTCGAGTTCTTGCTTCAGCCCGTGTCGGGGCCTCTACCCGGTCCGTCCACCAGTTCCACGACATCCATCCACAAACACGTGCGCATCAGCTACGGGTACGTCGTCGTCGGGCCTGGTGGCGAGATCGTCAACGAGAAATACCGCTTCGGACTCGACGCGGTGGAGGACTTCATGAAGTCGGTCGAAGAAGAGGCCCTGAAGTACGCTGCCATCATCGCCAGTCCTCATCCTCTCGCCCCCACCGAAGAGGAAGAAGCTCGTTTCGAGCTCGCCCGGAACTGCCACTACTGCCGGCAAGGTTTTTACCCAGTGCTGTACACCTCGGAGAAGAAGGCTCGAAAAGAGATGACGGTGCGGGATCACAACCACTTCCCTCCCGGCAAGTACTGCGGTGAGCCCCACAACAAATCCAACTGGTCGGCGAGGCAGACCAGCGTCATCCCGGTAGTCTTCCATAATTTGGAAGGCTACGACATCATCTACTGGTGTCGGCAGCCGAGAAGTTTACCGGAAGCGTCGACGTCATCGCCAGGAATGCGGAGCGATTCCAGAGCATGTCGGTGAATCTGAAAACTCCCCACCCTCTCCCCAACGCACCCAAGAAGAATCTCGTCGTCACACTCAGGTTCATCGACAGCCTGAACTTCTTGGCCTTGTCCCTGGCAACACTCATCACGAACCTGAAGAATGCGGGTGACACCTTCTCCATTCTCCGAGCCGGACTGGAGAGAAGCTCTCTTCGCAATCGATTCGGCGCATTCGACCCTGACATAAACACCGATACCTTACTGAACCTGCTGACGCAGAAAGGACACTATCCTTACGAGTTAGTGACCGGCGTAGAGGTGTTCGACGAAACGGAGTTGCTCTCGAAGGAAGCTTTTCACTCCAAAGTCAAGGAGGAAGACATCGGCGAAGAGGAATACCAACGTGCCCGAACTGACTGGAGCATGTTGGCCATCAAGCTCTTCGCCTCCTACCACGCCGCTTACCAACTCACAGACGTCTACCTCCTCGCCGATGTCTTCGAGAACTTCTGGTCTCTCTGCCTCCGGACTTTTCGTCTTGACCTCTGCTACTACCTATCCACACCCGGTTTCAGTTGAGGCGCGGCACTGCGGCAAACGAAAGCGAAGGTCGACCTCTTCACCCACGTCTTCAAACACAACTTCATCACTTCCGGTATCAGGGGCGGACTTTCGTACATCGCTCGTCGCTATGCCACTGCTAACAACCGTTATTTCCCCGAGACCTTCGACCCGGAGCGTCCCATCTCCTTCCTCATTTACCTGGACGCCAACAACCTGTACGGGTGGGCGATGATCCAGAAGTTCCCGTGCGATTTCCTCACCAAACGGGAGGTTCGAGCCTCCGGCATCTGCTCGGTTTCCGACGATGGGGACTACGGCTACATCTTGGAAATGGACCTGGACTACCCTCCCGAGTTACACGACGCCCACAACGACTACCCGCTGGCTCCGGAATCGCTGAAGATCGACCCTTCGATGGTTTCGCCGTTCTCTGAGAGGGTAACCGAGGAAATCGGACACGTCGTCAACTCTACCACTAAGCTAGTTTCCAACCTCTTCAACAAGCGGAAATACGTCGTTCACTACTGGAACTTGAAGTTTTACCTGCAGCAAGGAATGGTTCTTCGTCGTTTCCGCCGCATCCTGGGCTTCAAGCAGGCGGCCTGGCTGAAACCCTACATCGAGGGTAACACCGCGCGAAGACAGGCCGTGCAGAATGATTTCAAGAAAAACCTGTTTTAATTGGCGAACAACAGCGTTTTCGGCACGACGTTGGAGCAAAACCAGAACAGGGTGTCCGTGAAACTCGCCAGCAAAGTTGAAAAGTCGGTAAAGTACACCTCGCTTCCTCATGCCGACTCCTTCCAAATCCTCAACGACAGCCTCATCTCCGTACTGCTAAAGGCCAGGACGATCGACTGCGACCTCCTCATATATTCCGGGTTCACCATCCTGGAGCTTTCGAAGCTATTGATGTACCAGTTCCACTACGGGTACATCAAACCGAAGTACGGAGACAATGCATCGTTGCTCTTCACGGACACGGACAGCCTGTTTTACTCTAGCGAGACGGAAGACTTCTACGCGGACATGGCCGAGGATCGGAGCGAGTGGTTCGTCACGTCAAACTACGACTCCACCCATCTCCTCTTCAGCGCCGAGAACAAGCAAGTCCTCGGCAAGTTCAAGGACGAGCTGGGTGGGGTACCGGTGAAGGAGTTTGTGGGCCTCAGGTCTAAAATGCACTCATACATCACCGCGGACGAGGAGAAGCAGACGGCAAAAGGCGTGGATAGGACCTTTGTCCGGAAACATCTTAGACACGAGGACTACAAATATTGTCTCGAACAGCAGACCGTCTACAAGGGGACGTGGACAACCCTTCGTAGCCGAAAGCATAAAGTCACCACCGACGTCGTCACCAAGTCCTTGCGTTCGGCTTACGACGACAAACGGTTCGTACTGGAAGACGGGGTGCACACCTACGCCCATGGCCACTACCGGACTTCCGATACCGGAGGCGGGGATGAAGAGGACGACGACTTCGACTCCGACGTGGAACTGGAAAGCGATCCGGAGGAGGTAGAGAAGAGAGATCGCGAAGGGGAAGCGTCGGATAGCGAGGAGGAAAACGAGGAAGCGAGAGTGGAAGGTGTCCCGTCTCGTCGAGAAGTCGAGCAGATGATAAAGTTGGACGAGAGAGAGAGGAGACGAGAGGCGGACAGGCTGAGGAAAGCAGCTGCAGAGAGGGAGAGGTATGCTTCGAAGCGCGAGGTGATGGTTGTGCAAAAACGGAAGAAGCGTGCTGAACTGAGCGAGAAGCACAAAATATAGAAGAATGTAAAGAAAGCAGCTGCAGAACAGAAGTGGCACCGCGAGGCGGGAGGAGCGAGACGCAAGGGGGAGAAACGAAACATCATGCCAGAGGAAGAGAAGACGGCGGCGAGAGCTAGAGACCCAGCGGCTAAGAAGGATAGGCGGTCAAATATGAGCAAAGAGGAAAAGGCTGCAGCAAGGTTGAGAGATGCGGGTGCTAAGAGAGCAAAACGTGCCGCGGAGAAGGAGAAGAAGTCCTAATTACACCCCCCCCCCCCCTTCACGGGGGGGGGGGGGGCTTTACCTCGGGCGACTTCGGTCTCGGGCAGGTCCAACCAAGGTGGAAAGGTGGTCGTACCCTTACCCAAACCCATCCCACCCCTCTCCTTTCCATCCTAAACCTCAACCAGTGTGTATGCATGTGTGAGTGTATGTATGAATGAGTGCGTCCGTAAAATCGGCATTAGTAATGTTTATAAATCAACCCCTTGGCTATATGTCGGTCCTACGCGCACACTATGAACTGTAAGAAGGAAACGCCCGGCTTTTTTAACCCTACAGTTTCAACGCCTGTAGGGAGGAAACGCCACGTACAGTTCGGTAGCAGAGACTGGGCCCTCCGACTAATTCCTTTTCGGGGGGGGGGGGGTGAGTAGCCAAATCCCGAGCTGTTCCGCTCTAGGACCAATAGTTCCCGAGTTTTCGGGGTGGACCAACTTGCCAAAATTCGAATACCCGAATTCCGGGGTGGGTCACATGTAGGGCACGGTCCGGGGATGGTAAACTCCGAACCGTTTCGCTCTAAGTCCGACAGTTCTCGAGTTATCAGGGTGGGTCAACTTGCCACAATTCAAGTACCCGAATTCAGGGGAGGGCCATGCGTACAGGAGGGCCAGGGGATGTCAAATCCTGAACGGTTTTGCTCTAGGACTGACGGTTCCTGAGTTATCAGGGTGGGCCAACTCCTAAAATTTGGGTAACCCAGTTCTGGGTGGGTCATCGGTTAGCCAGGACCCATGGTGGGGGTTCCTGAAAGGGTTGCCAAATTTCGCTCCGATTTGCTCTACGACCAACGGTTAACGACTTATGGGCATTTTTAAATAATTTCGGAAATTGAAACTGAAACTGGGGCCCAACTTAGGAAAATGCCGGCATTTCCGGGTCAACTCTTCAAAATGGAGGCATTTCTGGTTCCGCTTCCGACAGGATGTGACGTCATTAGAAATGGGAGACCGGAAGTGACGTCATGACCTTCCAAATTGATGGTCTTGACGTCATTTCCGGTTTGCATGGGAGCGGCCATCTTGTCTGTCTGTTCTGTGTCCTGGTCGAAAATAGCACTATCATACTACTGGAGTAAAGTACGCTTTGTCTCCTTCCATAGAATTCAAAGATTTAAAGGGAGTAGGTTGTCCCATTTCGAACAAAGATTCCAAGCACAAGGGTTTGATTTTACTGACTGACTCCGAAACTCAAAATGCATTGAAAAATACCAGACGGTACATCTGCGAAAAATTAAAAGTCCAAATTGACGAGCAGAAACCTATTTCTTTGACGATGTTCAATTACCCCAGGCCCGTAGCTAGAATTTTTTTCTGGGAGGGCAAGTGGCCTATTTTACGCCTCACCCCCCGCAATATCATCATCTGCCACAGTTATGTAAAAACTGTTCTCTTTACAATTTTTTTTTTTACAATCTGCTATCTTCCACCCCCCCTCGTTGGCACAATTTTAATGTCGGCTTGGTTATTAAATTTATTTAGTTTTCTAATAAAGCTATAAACGAAACCTGGTTAATTTCAAGAGTTATCACTGCAAATACTGCATTTTAAAACTTTTTTTACTTTATGTGGGAAAATTAGTGGTTTTCGACTTTTTCTGTAGATTAAAGAAGTGATATCACTCTGCCAATGAACAACCACCCAGCTAATCCCACCGTCTATTACTTCAGAAGTTAAATGAAGTACTTCGCCACAGCTACAATATTTTTTATTTAACCTTTGATCTACTAGTCGGTGGGATTAGATTGGCGGTTGTTTGTTGGTGGGCAGTGATATCATTTCTAAGGAGAACACTTTTAGGTCAGTACATGGCTTAGGCTTGGTGCACTGTAGAGAAAACTTGGTAGCAGCTATTTTTATTCAGATATCACAACTTTGATTGACTGAAACTTTGCAGGTTCTTTCATTCTTCTGGGTTCTGCTTCAGATTTAGGTTGTCGCGGCAGAAAACAATTACGATGACAAAAATTAAATTAAAAAGGAATGCCTCATCCATCTCCCTTTAGACGAGTTTTTTTGGACTTTGTTCTTGTAAAGTAAAGCAGAAAGTTATTAGTTTCTGGCTGGTTGTTAACGAAGCAGGCATTAAAGACTGTCCTTCTGACAGTGCACTAGCCTGAGAAAAAAAAATGCCCGAAATGGGACTCGAACCTAGGACTCCCAGCATGCTAGCCCACTGCTTTAACCGAGCCCACCAGTTCTTCAACCCCTTTCATTGGTGACTTAAAGAACACTGACATACAACAAGAAATAAGAAAGACATTTGCTCAGTCCTAGCCTCCACAGAATAATGCGAGTCATTTTAATTTCTTATTTGTGGCAGATTGCATTGAATCGCTCTGCACACGAATTTTCATACAACTTCACATATTTAATGCATTACCGGTATTGTAATTATTTTTTCTCCCGTCACGTTGCAGCTTATCAAATCATGGAGGAAAGTACAGTACAGAACATTTTTCTTTTGCCTGTACATTTCCTCTATGAACAGGCTACCCATGCATGCCCTTTTATTTTATTTATTTTTCGTCCATTGTGGTGAAAATTAATACAAAAGGTTTACGCTTTTCAGTATTTATCTGATAGCCCTTATGTAAATTATTGCTCAAAATATTTAAAGTGGCACTATCACCGATTGAAATGCGAACGAAAATACCGTGGCGCCATATAGCGGCAATGATATTGTTAACCTTTATAGCTTGCTCCCAGGTTCACGAGGACAAACCACTCAACATCAAAGAATTATCCATGTATGGTTGTGTTTTATATAATTTTACATCATATCTGCGTCGGTCTTAATATTATATAATTTTCTGTCACATGTGAAGAATGATATAAAATTCGGGGCAATTTCAATATTTTGCTTAGTTGTATGGCTTGTGTGTAATGGTATAAACGCAGAATATTTCATTTGTTTTCGGTACATTTAGCAGCGTTATTGTTGTGTGACAGAATAGCAGCAATGTAACTTGCTTTCATCGTGGGGAGGTGGTAGAGCTAAAAAAGAAACCGAGACCTCAGTGTAATATGGCTATTCATATTGCCCCATTGCAATGGCACCACAGTGGGGCTTCGCTGCACATCTCATTTACCGTCCTTCACCTTAGTTGTCTGGGTTGCCTATTTTTTGCTGTTTAAACTAATCCGAAAATGTTCTCATATAAAAACAGCTTGTGGTTTCAGGTTATTTTTATAACCACTGAGACTAGTATGGTATCGATAAATACGGATATTCCAAAATAAAAACAAAAAGCATTTTCCTGCAGAATAAAGGAAACTACACAATTTTTAACTTTATTCCAAGTATCATTTTAACACCACCTCTAAAATTCTGGGAGGGCAATTGCCCACCCTGCCTCCCCGGTAGCTACGCCAATTACCCCAATTACTTGCACCCTGTTACATCCTGCTATCCGTTCTGCAAAAAGGCGAACGAAGATACCAACAATGCGGATAAACCGCTCTGCCTTAAAACTTGGGTGTACAACGTTATCCACAAAACTAAAGGGAAACAAGAACGTTATGAAAAAAACATGGTTTGACTTTCCTTCGTGCGGGAGTATGACTTTGTCAGAAGTTAGAGGTAAAATTAACTCCGTGTACGTCAGCAACGACACTCCTAGCGCCGTAAAACTTTGGTGCAACGTTGAATATGGAATTGCTGAACCTAACGTGACCAACGATAAATTTTCTGATCGAGACCTAATGAGTTTGGTTTCTGAATAAATGTAAAAGAAAAAAACAATGGAAATTCTAAATTACGATTTTTTCGCTCCCCACAAAGAACTCAAAAATCACCCATTTCTACCCTCGAATATAAGATGCCTGATTTATAGGTCCTGCAAACAGTGGGAAAACGAACCTACTGTTTATTGTTTAATTTTATTTGCAACAAGGGGTGGCTAGATTACGACAGATTATACATACGTCTATAGCAAAACTTTGTGTCAACCAAAATACCAAGCTTTACAGTCTGTATTTGCGGAAATTGGTTGAGTGGTGGTGCGAGAGATAGTGAGTTTTCACGACTCGCAAAACGATCTGATTCCTCCCGAGGAGTTGGGTTCTACCTTTCGTAATCTCATCATTTTCGATGATGTGCTTTTGCTCAAACAAAATAACATTGAGCGTTACTTTGCTCAAGGGCGCCATTCTAACGCCGATGTTTTTTATTGCAGTCAGTCCTAAACAAGAATTCCCAAGCAGGTGATTAGAGATAATGCCAATTTATTAATCGCATTTCCCGTGGAAGAATTAAACCTAAAACATTTGTACAAAAATCACGTCGGTCCTGACATGGAATTTCTCGAGTTTAAAACGTTGTGTAGAATGTGTTGGAACGATCCGTACGGATTTTTATCGATCGACAAAAGTTAAATGAAGGGCGTTATAAACGTTTTCGTGCATAAATAAAAGAAGCCGAAAGATAAAAGAGGAAACGAAACGTGAAATTGTTAAACTCAAAAACTTTGAAACCAACCATCCTGTGAAACCAACACCCACAGCGAGTCCTTCGAAAGTAGTTGCTGGCTTTCCAACTAAAAAACGAGCAAAACCTATACGAATTGCTACTCCTGTGAAAACTTATAAGTCAGAGGATGATGATGACGAGGATGGGTGGGAAACTGAGGGAACAATGCACGACACGGGAAAGTTTGAATTGCCGACACCTCCCAGTTTGGTCGACCATTTGACTCCGATAGCGCGAGATCCTCCCGTTTCTCCCAACGTATCCGAATATGCGACTCTGGCTCCGGTTATGCGAATCGAATACGCGTCTACCGGTACAGGACCAAAAGTCACTCCCGTGCTTTCAACAATTCAAAACAGACGCGTTTCGACACCTCCAGAAATTCAAAATTTTCCCACCCTCAGATCCTTGGATGGTCTGTTACCGGGGCAAGTCATAGGGCAAACGGCAAATTATTTCCTGCTCAAATTTTTTGAAAATCCCAGAGATTCTGACCCGGTGTTCGGGCTGCAATATTACCTGAAAACTGGAGAACTGAGCATGGCGAATAAACCCGTAAAAATATTCGAGAACGATATAGTTGTTGACGGTAAACAGTACCCGGGATGACGAGCAATTTGGAGTTGTTGGTTTTTAATGACCTGAAAGAACCTTCGTATCCTCCTGATGTCAAGGCATCTTACGCATCTCTTTTGAAAAATACGAATGCCATCTATCAAAACAACGATCCGGGTACTCGAAAACCCAAGTCTAATCGTGGTGCCAAGTACACGTCGATAATAGGACTTATTTGGGAGGATATGAAAACGAAGAAAAAGGAGACTGGCATGGTTAAAAAAAAA
>JAHWFP010217799.1:0-42794 GCA_023313725.1 Lithobius niger | reverse complement strand
AGGGTGAGTTTACAGGTAGTAAGTTTACAGGTAGTATATATTTTCGTTAAGACGAAAGAAATTAATTTTGACCAGGGAAAAATTAAGGGTTCTAGTTGTCAGCGCGAAAATATCTACTACCTGTAAATTTTATTCATTTACAATTAACCTCGTCAATATTGGTGGCGGGCACCTCATGATGGGTTACCCCAGGTTTGTGAACTGGCACCCCCAAAAAGTTTATCAAAACTTTGCACTTTATTGAAAATAAACAGAAACAGGAGTAATCGGTTCTTTTCGTAAAATGTGGTGGTCCTGAAAAGGGCCGTTTGTTAGAGATGGGGGTCTTGCTTCTGTCTTCTGGGGGTCTTCGTTTCTGTATTAAGTGCTTAAGGAGAGTTGAGGACACATCCGGTTGTCACAATAGAACCCAGACAATGTAGTCCATCTTCTTGTCTTGAAGTAGTAACTTGTGAAGACAGTTTGGCTTCTCCATGATGCAGCTTGTAAAATGTCAGCGATGGATGCTTGAATGTGGAACGCCCACGAGGTTGAAAGTGCCCCGAGCTCGTGTGCAGTCAACCTGACGTTGTTATCGGTGCAGCTGATGTTTTGGTCATCGTAGGCTCTGTGAATAACCTTCTGGTTCCAATTAGCGATCATGGCTGCCAAAGTAAAGTTTGTTCCTTTGGAGAATGGCAGGCAGAGTTGGAGTCGGCCCTTGCGGCATTCAAAGTCTGCTGTGTATTGGTGTAATAGCGTAGTGCACTGACAGGACAGAGTGTTCTTTCGGGTTCGTCGCCAATTAAGGTTGTAAGTGCTGGAATGATAATAGGCTTCGAAGGTCCGAGGTTTTTTGTGTCATTGCATGGATATCCGGATGAGCCTCAGATGGATGAATTCGCAGTCGTCAAAGAAGAAGCAATAGGCGGGGTCACTTGAGAGAGCTTGCATTTCACTGCTTCGAAGGCTTGCAGCAAGTGACGTTGAAGAACACGTAAATTTTAACTAGTGAAAATTAGTTTTTACTTACCTAAAATACTTACCTTCAGTAATAATGCTAAAACCACATTTTTACGCTATTTACTGCTCGCTTATGAACTAAAAACCTACTTTTTTATGTTCTCCCTAAACTTTTCTCCACCACCGCCAGGTGGCGCTGCACGTCACACTGACGTCAGCGCCCCCACCAGGCCAACCCCATCACTTTTTCAGGAACACTGCGGTTCAGTGATTGCGGGGAGGCGGGCGGGTCCTTACTGAATAAGTATTTTAGGTAAGTAAAAACTAATTTTCACTAGTTAAAATTTACGTTTCTTACTTCCTGCAAATACTTACCTTCAGTAATAATGCTGAATTTGTCAGACAGGAGGCGGGAACTATCATACCCACCATGAACCCAGGAGAACATTCCCCCAAAACACGCTTACACCAAACAGAGCACAGCCAACCAAACTACTCACCTACACCAGGTGTCCAGCGGCGTCCACCAGTCAACGGGAGTGGTCCACGGTCCCTGGACCCAAACCAACAGCCGGGCGATGCCGCGCAGCACCAGGCTCCGCCACCGCCTCAACCACGAGAACCTTCCCCGGAATGAGGCACAAAAATCCACAACGGCCAACTCCACTAGAATTCCGTAATGGAGCACAGCCAGAGTCCACACATATACACCGGCACACCGGCCCAGGCTTCACTCTTGGAAGGACTGGCCGGCCACCACATGGCCACGCACGACTTGTTCGCCCTCCAGGCCACTCGTGTCCCTTAAATAATGTTGCACAAACGTGGTCCCGGTGGCGCCAGGAGCACGCTGCGACTACTTCGTCGAGCGGTGTCCCGCATCCATAGGCCCATGAAGCCGCTAACTACCGCAACTCATGCGCCCGAACGTCAGGAGGCAAATCAACGTGCTGCTGGCCCGTCTCATACGCACGCTTGACCACCGCACAAATCCACTTACCCATTTTAAACGGCGTAAGGCCGCGATCACACACGTCACCTGAAGCATGATCGATATCCAGAAACAGGGGAGTGGGGCGCACACCATCCGCCCCATTGCGTACCTTCAGGAGTAACCTATCCGTAGTAGCGACGTAGAAACGAAGCGCCCGCACTGGACACTGGAGCCGTTCGCCGTCACCCAAAGGGAACAGCCCACCCAAGGCCTTGATGGATACAGGCCGCGGCGTGACCCCAGGCTTACAGTTCTTAGCCCGGAACCTGGCAGGGAACGTCAGGGACACCCCAGACCAGTTCGCAGCAAACCGAACGTGTCCCCCGTCCCGGGAGAATGCAGCCAACTCACCCTGCCGGGCCGCGGAAGCCAGCGCCACCAGGAACACCGTTTTCTGAGACAGACAGATCAGGGATGCCGACGCCGCAGGCTCATACGGTGGCCCCATCAGATGCTGCAGCACCAAGGGGAGGTTCCAACGGGGAAACAATCGCACCTGCCGGGGCCGGGCGATCTCGAAGGCCGTCATCTGCTTAGAGAGGAAGGCGTCGGACACCACTCCAGACCCGCAGGTACACACCAGAACCGAGTTGATAGCAGACCGGTAACCTTTGATGGTGCCGGGAGAGAGGCCACGCCGGAACAGGGCCTCGAAGAACCTGGCGAGGGCGGCCACCGACGGACCACAGGGGTTGCAGGCGTTCGCACTGCACCAAGCCACACACTTCTGCCATTTAACGTCGTAATTCTTCCGGGAGGAACCCCGAATGCACCCCAGCAGCCTGTCCGCCACCTCAGGGGAGAACCCTCGAAGCCTCAGATGATCTGTTAAAGCAACCACCCGTGAAGATGCAGGATGGCAGGGTTCGGATGGGACGTCGCGCCCCGGTGTTGAGTGAGGAAGCGGGCCGTGATGGGCAACAGCCGTGGCGGAACTGTGCTCAACTCCCACAGATCCGTGAACCAGGGAGCCGCAGGCCACCAGGGCGCAATGAGAATGAACCGACCGCGCGACCCCCGAATCTTGTTCAATGACTGCTGCAGCAGGCGAAACGGGGGGAACAGGTAGGCGCTCAAGTCCCGCCAGTCCAGACACAGCGCATCCGTCGCCCACGCCAGCTCGTCGGGAAAAGGGGGAAACGAAGCACGGGAGCTGGTTGTTGTGCCTCGTGGCAAACAAATCCAGGGTCGGCTCCCCCCAGACCCGAAAAAGCATGTGGCACACTGACGGGTCCAACTTCCACTCCGTGGTTGGGACGAGAGCTCCCCTGGAGAGCTCGTCGGCCCAAACATTCAAGGCACCCGCAATGTGGCGAGGGACCAGGCGGACGGCGAAGCGAAGGCAGACCTCGAACAGGGACGAGGTCTCCGCCATCAGAGACCGAGAGTGAGTCCCGCCGCCCCGCCGGATGTAAGCCACCGCGGTGGTGTTGTCGGTTATCACGCCCACCGTGCTGCCCCGAAGCCGCTCTCCCCATGCTTCGACCGCATAACGGACGGCCCGAAGCTCCAACACGTTGATGTGAAAACCGGCTTCCTGCGACGTCCAAGTCCCTGAAGTCATCTCGCCCGCGAGGTGGGCACCCCAGCCCGAGGTCGACGCATCCGTAAATAAAAGAAGCGAAGGTACCGGTTCTCGGAGCGGGACCCCCACCGCCAAGTTCTCTCTCACCGTCCACCACAGAAGGCTGTCCACCGGCAGGTTGCGCAGCGGCACCCTGTCCTCCCAACTGATGCGGGGCCACCACGCCTCGTTCCGGAACCAGTGAAGCGGCTTGGCACGCCACTGGCCCAGGGGAACCAGCCTCGCATTCGAGTCGATGGTGCCGATCAAGGACGCCAGCTCGAGAGCCGACGCCGTGTCCCCCCGAAGAAAATCCAGAACCGCGTCCCTGGTCTTCGCAATCCTGGCTACTGACGGCCGGACAGTCAAGGTCGAGGTGCTGAACTCTGCGCCCAGGAAAACGAAGTCCACTGCCGGCACGAAACGGGACTTCGGTCCGTTGACCCCCAGGCCCAAGTGGGCAAACAACGACAGGACGCAATCCAGATGCTGACACAGCACTACACGGGACACATGGCGCAGCAACCAGTCGTCCAAGTAAACGTGAGCTTTGATCCCGTGGACGTGCAGGTGCCCGATGACGGGCTTCATCATCCTTGTGAAGAGGAAGGGCGCCGTCGCGAGGCCGAACGGGATGGCAGTGAACTGGTAGGATACCGTCCCCGCCACCAGACGGAACAGGTGTCGGACCGAGGGATGCAGGGGAATGTGGAGATAGGCATCCTGAAGATCGATTGAGACGGTCAGTTCGTTGCTCCGTAGGGCCTCTCGAACCGAGTCCACGGACTCCATCAGGAAGTGCTCTACGACCAGGTGGGCGTTGAGGCGCCGCAGGTTGAAGATGAGCCGCGAACCGCCGCCCTTCTTCGAAATCACCCTGGCGCGGCTCCAAAACCCCGGTGAGTCCGGTGCACGCTCCAGGGCCCCCTTCTCCACGAGGGAAGCCACCTCGGCCAGAAGCTCGGGGGTTGACGAACCGGACACCACCCAGTCTGGCCGGGAGGCGGTAAGTCTTGGGAGAGAAACGAACGGTGGCAAATAACCTTCTCGCAGACTCTCCAGAACGAGCGGATCCGCGGTGATGGCGGCCCACGCCTCGGCATGCCGGGAAACCTGCCCCCCACCTGACGGTGAATGGGGGGGCGTCCCTGCCATTGCCAGTCAAAACTTGCGCAGGGGGCGCCGCAGCGACCGCCGAGGGGCGGCTCGCCCACGCAACGCACCCCGGACCCTCCCGCGTGGCTGGGAGGCGGTGCGGCTTGGAAAGGGAGTACCAGACGAAACATCAGCGGGGGGCCTACCCCCATCCCCACGCTTCCCGTACGGGTCGACCCAGGGCACCCCCCGAGGGGGGGGCAAAACCAAGTCTCTGCCTTGACGAGCCCCACGCCCCAAGCCACGCGGCGCCGAAGGGGCCTTCACCTTCTCCTTGAAGTCCGGAGCCCATTCCAGCAGCTTTCCGGAGAACAGTTCCGCAGACGAGTGAATGGGCAAAAGACGCAACCGACCAGCCGTGTCAACGGGGAGACCCGCCGCCGCGTCGAGTAGAGCGTCGCAGCGCCGAAACACATTGTTCATCGCCAAGCGACACTGCCATGTCAGGCTATCCTGGTGGAAAGAGGACGCCCGCCGGAGGAGGTGCATACACTCCCGGATAGTGGTGTTGACCCGGAGTTCCGGGTTTACCATGGCCAAAGCTTTCAGCGCGGCAGTGGAGGCCGAATACACCAGCTCTGCCTGCGAACTCGCACGAATGCTAGCCCGCAGCATTACGTCGTCCTCTTCGAATTGGCCGGACGGGATGGTCAAATGCGGAGGGGCCTTCAGGGTAGAGTCCATTTCAGCGGAACAAGTTGCGGTTACATACTCCGCCTCCGCAAACGTCCGATACCGCTTCTTGGTCGGGGCACCTGGACCCGACGACCGGAAAAACCACCTAGTCTTCATAGGATCGTGGGGGGGAAGCGGCTGACCAACCGAGATCGCAGCATCGTCCTTGCGGGTGAAGGCCTCCGTGTTCAAGAGTTGTCGAAACAGGACCGCTGATTGCGGCAGGTGCGCGGGTTCCGGCCTCGCCGCGCCCTCATTCGCCAGAGTCCCCATAGGTGGATCGTCCATATTCTCCGGCCGCACTGGACACTCCTTAAAGAAGCGAGTAGGCTGCAAGTGTTTGAAAGTAATGGCGGTGAAGTCCTCCCAGGGAAGGTAGTCCGGTCCCTCATTACACGGGTCTTGCACCGTGCCGTCCTCTTCATCCTCAACCTCGTCCTGATGGGCGACACGCTCGGCGACGAGCCCGCCATCTGGCGACACGGCTCCCTGCCCCGGCGGCGGACGGCCAGCGGTCCCGGCGGGCGGCCAGGGCAGCCGCCCCCGCCGACAAAACACTCACATGCGGCGACAACTGGCGACAGGACGGCGACAATGTGTCCCGCTGCGCCAGCGTCCCCGTGGCCAAACCAATCGGCGACACTACCTCCTCCACATGTGACAACTGACCACAGGACGGCGACAATGTGTCCCGCTGCGGTAGCGTCATAGCGGCCACCTCCTGGCTGCTGAGTGTCGCCGACGGTGCTGCGCGTGTCGCCGACGGCGACCGCGCGGGGCCGGGTAAAAAACCCCCCTCAAACATAGCACCCATCTGCTCCACCAGTGCCGCAAATTTATCCAGCTCCGGCAAGGAAGGAGCACTGGTGCCCTCACCGTGAGCGGACAACTTGCGCCTCTTACGTATGCTTACCACCGGCGACTTGCTCTTCACTTCCACGGGTCGACTGGAACGGGGAGCCGGCCGCTTTGTCGCCGGCGACGTCGCCGTCGCATCACAAAATGGCGGCTGGGCGGACCGCTCCTCCCGAGCGGTGGCGTCGATCGATTGATGGAAATCTAAACCAACCCGGTCCCGGGGCGACGCCGAGGGCGGGCCGAACTGGTGCAACACGTCCGCAAAAAACTTGCCGAGTTTAGCATCGAAACCTGCCAGTAACCGGCCTTCCATTTCCGTGGCTTTGGCCTCAAAAACACTCCCTGCTGTCGCCGCCGCGAGCTCGATGATCCTGTCATCGGCCGCGGCCGGCCCGCCAAAACCGAGCCTTAACACATCACCGTCCAAAACACCGGAATCCATTTCCCGGTCCCCCAAAGGCCGCAACGCGGGAGAAAGCAAAGCATCCGTCAACACGTGGTCAGCGTCGGCCGCCATTGTGGCGCTACCAACGACTTGTTGGTCCAAAAAAACCGCCGGCAATTCCAAATCTTGACTCATGACATTAAGCCTATCAGCAACGGACACGCTTCGCAAAGCTTCCTTCTCTCGTTGCAATTTCCATTGATCGGACTTCTTCCACGTAGACAAAACGGACTGCACCGCGTTAGGATGATGAAGGTCACAGAGGTCACACACTTTGCTTTGAAAATCACACGGCCGACAACGACGGCACAACGGATGGAAATCCCGCGCCAATTTCGGGTGCTTGCACGCTTTGCACAATCGCTTCTTCAAATATGCTTTACACCTTGCTGCACATTCACTTCTAGACATCGTAGGCTTGACACAATAGTTCTTGAACTTGCATGAATTCACACACGAAGCACTGCAGTAACACTCGCACAACCATCCAGGATGGAGTGCTCGAAAAAGTGATGAGGTTGGCCTGGTGGGGGCGCTGACGTCAGTGTGACGTGCAGCGCCACCTGGCGGTGGTGGAGAAAAGTTTAGGGAAAACATAAAAAAGTAGGTTTTTAGTTCATAAGTGAGCAGTAAATAGCGTAAAAAGGTGGTTTTAGCATTATTACTGAAGGTAAGTATTTGCAGGAAGTAAGAAACTGTCTTTCTTGTCAGGTGGTTGATGTGGCAAGTTTGAATTGGTTCGTATGGTCCTTTCACGAGAGATTCAAGAACTAGTAGGAAATCCCATTGAGGAAGTCTGATGAATGAAGGGCCATTCTACTTCGAATCATTTCAGCAGTGTTGAGATGTAAAAATCTTCGTTTCCTGCAACTTTGAAGACTGAATTTTGCGCTGATCGGTAGACGAGGATGGTGGAACCTTTGAGTCCATCTTTGAAGAGGTCGGTGAAGAAGACTGAAGTTCCTGGATAGGGAGATTGATTGGATTAATCTTCTTTTCCAATGACTGTCAGAGTTTTTTAGTTGAGTCTCTAATTGCTTTGCTGGCAATTCTAGCGGCCTGTTCTTCAAAAAATCCTGCCTTTTTGATGAGTCTGATGATAGCAGCCACCCGAGCAGGAGTAAGATTTGGGGGTTCGGGTGGAGTTTGGCTAACACCTTTTGCTGTGTTAGCAGGTCCGGAAGATTGGTAAGTTCTCTTGGAAGATCTATGAGGAGGATTAGAAGTTGGGGGCACCATGGACGTGCGGCCAATTTGGTGCGGTCAGAAGGAGACTCCTTGGGTCTGTTCTATCTTCAGGAGGACTATAGGTAGAAGTTTGAAGAGGGTAAAAAGAGGTAAGCGTAAAGGTTCTTCCAAGGAAAGGTTAGGGCATCTACTGAGCAGGCGTGTTCATTCGGGACTGGGCTGATGAATTGGGGAAGTTTGGCATTGCGCCTCGTATAATATCAATTAGCTCTCACCCACAAAGATCTCTAGACAAGACTGTTTTGCCCTTGTTTGGGCTCGTCAGTAGAGAATATTTTGTGGTGGAGAGCTAGGCTACGCTTGCTAGGGCAAATGACAAGGGCGAAACGAATTGGGTTTTAGCATGCGAAAGAGCAGAAACGTCTGCTTGTTTGGGGCTCCATTCAACTGAATGGTTGACACCCAGGCCTAGGACAATTTTTACCAATTGATCATTTAATATCAAGTAGCTCTCACCCACAAAGATCTCTAGACAGACTATTTCGCCCTTGTTTGGGCTCGTCAGTAGAGAATACTTTGTGAAGGAGAGCTAGGCTAACGGCAAATAACAAGGGCGAAACGAATACGGTTTCAGCAAGCGAAAGAGCAGAAACGTTTGCTTGTTTTGGGTTTGAATGGAGCCCCAAACAAGCAGACGTTTCTGCTCTTTCGCTTGCTGAAACCGAATTCGTTTCGCCCTTGTCATTTGCCCTAGCAAGCGCAGCCTAGCTCTCCTCCACAAAGTATTCTCTACTGACGAGCCCAAACACGGGCGAAACAGTCTGTGTAGAGATCTTTGTGGGTGAGAGCTAATTGATATTAAATGATCAATCGGTAAAAATTGTCCTAGGCCTGGGTGTCAACCATTCAGTTGAATTGAGCCCCAAACAAGCAGACGTTTCTGCTCTTTCGCTTGCTGAAATCGTATTCATTTCGCCCTTGTCATTGTGCCTTGTAGCGAACAGGTCAATCATTGGCTTGCCCCAGATGTTGAAGAAATATTCGCAGATTGATCTCTTGAGAGTCCATTCCCCTGAAGGTGGTCTGTTGTGAGAGGGCGCATCGGCTATTACATTCCGGTTGCCACGGATGTGAAGCAGTTGGAGGGTGATGTTGAGACCCTGTCAGAACCGAAGATGTCCGACGTGACGAGGTTTAAGAGTCGGGATTGGGTTCCACCTTCTTTCCGGATGTAGGCCACTGCAGTAGTGTTGTCGGCCACTTGGCCCTTTGCCCGCTACAAATTGCTGAAAATGAAAGAGTGCATTGTAGATGGCTTTCATTTCCAGGACGTTGATGTGATCTTTCGTTTCGGGAGGCCAGGTTTCAGATATTTTGTGATGTTGGAGGTGGGCTTCCCAGCCCCTTTGGAATGCATCTGTTAAGAGATGAAGGTCTAGTGAAGGTTCGAGCACGAGGAACGACTACGAAAGATTGCGTTTGTTTGTTCACCAGCTTAGGCCTTCCCAAGGGAAGTTGGCGTCGGTAAGCTTGGGGACGGTTGACGGTGGGCGAATGGTTCCCCAAATGTCGATCCTGAAGTGAAAAGGACGCGTCATCCATCTGCCGTAGGGGACAAGCTCGGCCATCGAGTCCATTTTCCCTGTGAGTGAGTTGAGGGATGTCAGGGAGTGGCTCTTCGATTGCATGAAAGAAAGGCAGCGCAGGTTAAGATCTTCCATTCTTTCATCCGAAGGTTTTACAGAGGCCGTTGATAGATTGAAGCTGACTCCGAGAAAAATGAAAACTTGGGCGGGGAGGTGTCTCGATTTCTTCAGGTTGATGCCAAATCCCAGCTTGTTTAGAAGAGTCATGGCGTACGTCATGTTCTGAAGATGCGGAAGTCTGCTGAGGTTGTTGAGAAGCCAGTCGTCGAGAAAAGCATTTGCTGTAATTTGGCGGCGGTGAAGATGGCTTAAAATGGGCACGAGGACTAGTGTGAAAATCCTTGGTTGCTCATGAATTTGTTGAAGATTATTTTTTCGCCTTCGGACTTCTTCGGTCTTAGAAAAAAAGGAGCTGTAAAAGCCAGGCTTTGAAGATTCTGGGCGCAAGCGTATTGCAGATTTTCTTAAAAGTTCTACTTCTTCTTAGAAGTCTACTTCTTGGGCTAAGGTGGATGTGGGCTTTGTTGCGTAATCCCATGGGGGTGACGTTGCAAGGCAAGGTTTTGAGTGGAATGATGGGGTTTGAAACTGTGAGAAAAGATGGAAAGGATTGTGTTGTTCGTGGTAAGTTCCCGTGCTGGTCGAAAGTGTTTGATACGGCCGCCAACGGAAAGTTTGAGCAAGGCATCATTGATGCCGATGGGATCTGCTCTTGTTGCTTGTTGAGGAATACTTGCTGCGTCTTGTCAGGTTGTGCTACACTTGGTGTTGTTGTTCTTCTTGGAGTAGTTGCCTCAAAAGGAGTGGTTGTTGCCTTGGTGAGATTGAGCCTGAGAAGACTTCGATTGTCACGGTTCAGAAGGCAGCTGGTGTTTTGAATGACTGGTTTGAAGGATTCTTCGGCTCCTGAGGCTTAGGCTTGCGGGAAATGTCCAGGTGTATGCGAGAGTCGGAATGAGTCCCCGGAAGAGTGTGTCAGATTCATGAGGGGTTGGTTCCGCAGCATATGCTTAGTTGAGGTGTTCAGGGCTATATCCCAAAGCAAGAGGCTTGAGTTGAATAAGGCTCTTGTGAACCAGTTGACGGAATGGAAGGTTGCAAAAGATACCTTTTTGAAGAGTTCCAAGATGAGGGAATGAAGATGCTTCATGTTGCGATGGCTTGTTTCTGATGCCAGTCTTTAACAAAGGGTGTTGATGGCAGTCACTAAAGCGTCGACTTGTGAAGCGGCTCTGAGGCCGAGGCGAAGTATCTTGTTGTTTTCTATTAAAACAGCTGTGGGTAGGTCAGCTCTTTTTGGTATGAATAGGGTGGTTCCAAAATCCATTTTAGCTTCAGTGGCAAGAAATTCGGACTGTTGATAGGTTTCGAAGAGGCGGGGATAAGCAGTACCCATCGCCTGAGGAACGAAAGAACCAGGTTTTACGCCCGGGACTCGGGGAAGGCGAGTTTTTGTCATGTTCCAATGGTTCCCCTTTTCCTAGTAGGGATCCGCCGGTTCGAAGGAGGGCGTCAGAAGTGGTTGACTGGCCAACTTTTGCACTTTCCCAGAGATTTTTGTCCCTGAGGCCGAAGCCGGTGACACGCCCCTATTCTTTGTTGGCTGTTGCGAAGGATCCGGTTTGCAGAGAAAATCGTCCGGTATGATGACTACCACGGTCTTGAGTAGATCGAATAGCGGCATGGCAGAGGGATCATTTTCAGCTTGTAATGAATCTTCATAGGGGCCAAGTGGCTCTTGTTCAAAGTTGACCTGGTGGATTGGCCGACTACTTTCTTCCAATGCTGAGGCTGAATCCAAGTAATCGTCGGGCAGGAGGTCGAGTGGCCGAGGTGAGGGATGATGGATAGGGTGGCGAAAGATCTCCAAATTGATCGGCGAAGGATTCGGACGATGTTTCTTAGCCTTGATGGTGGGGTCGGCGTCATGTTTCCTTTTCCTTGAAAAGTCGTTGTCTGAAGAGGAGATCCACTCTTGGACGTAGGACTTGCTGTGGGGGACGATAGTGGTGCAGGGACCGTGGGTTTGACTTTGTAGTTGAAGTCCCTGATAGATCGGTCCATGAGACGATGTATTTCCTTTGCGGAGAGTTGCTGGGTTCTTTCGGAGTTCGAGCGGCGGTGTGAAGCAGTCAACGAAAGATCCAGCGGCAGTTGAAGATTGTGAGTCCGCAGTTCTGTATGCTTGCAGGTGAGATGGTAGTGACGGCGAAGCCGAAGGAGAAGACGAGGGAGGCAGCGAAGGAGGGCACTGTCCGCCTGGGAACAGTGATGCCGGCGGGAGGATCGACTAAGTACGAGTCGCCGAAGCTGAAGGCATGCCGGAGGGCGAGGGTAGAATTACGATGCTTGGATCTACCAGTGGAGGGCTGGCGGGCGGAGACGGAGTCTTGCGGGAAGCCGGCGAGTGCATGGTAAGCAGATGTGGTTCAACCTTGAAGCAATGATCTTTCAACGAAGAATCTTTTTTCGATGAAGGATTTTTTTGACGAAAGATGAGGGAGAAGACTTCTTCCCGTGATGAGGAGCTGGGCGAAAGACCTTTCGACGAAGGATTTCTTTCGACGTCGTCTAGGCAGAAGGAATCTTTGACTTTTAACGGATCTTTCGAGCGAAGGATGAGGCTGGAGAGAGAGAAGAAGCGATGCGTCTTCGACGAGAGCTTGAGGAAAAGCGACGGCAGCCGCGCCCGGGTCGAACGCTTTTATAGGAGGGCTGCACATGACGCATGCACAGTGGGGTTGCGCAACTGGCTGGATCTCGAGAGCGAAAAAACCTCAAGATACAAAGCGAGCACCCAGGAACTGAATGCAATAAAATTTACAAGTAGTAGACATTTTCACGCCGATCTCCTAAAATTTCAAAACCTCAAACCCTACCTCTTTCAGTTTTACACGTTTTATAGAGTACTTAGCAGGAACGCACATTTCTTATAATTCCCATCCTCATTTCTTTAATAACTCAAAAAATATCGATCCGTTATTAAAATAAAGTTCGCTTAACTTCATATCATGGGTTTCACTTAGTACAGCAAGTTTTCGATATCCCACAAATATTTTCGTCAGGCGTAGAGGATTTTCTGGCGTTTTACTACATCTTGTCTTCATCAGCATCGTCATCTGCTTTTCTCACTTTTGCATTAGAATTTGATCACAGCCTCCTGTATTTATTGGGCTGCATGCGCGGTGCTCTTGTTAGGCTCCATTGTCGGTTCAACTGCTCACCATCCTCTTTTCCAACTAAGTACAGTTAAAAAAAGGGTTTAAAGGGTTTAACGAGCGTTAACCACTCCTGGTCATCTGCCCGAAGCCCTAAGGCCCTATGTCTGCAACAGCCAGATTCCCAGGCGGTCACCCAGTACAGGTAAGTACAGTTAAACCGCGTTATAACAATACCTCTTACAACAATAAACCTGTTGTAACAATGCTGTTTTTAAGGCTCTCCAAGCAACAATACATGCGAAACTGGTTGTTTATAATAATAAACCTGATATAATATTCTGTTTGCAAGCTACCTGGACTAGCGTTATAGAGAGGTTTCACTGTATGCAACTTTAGGGAAAGCTGGGCCTTGGATGTTCATCTCTGTTCTTTTCATGTTCTGGACTAAGTGGAGTCCGTGATGTGAACTTTGTTGAGTTATTTTAAAAACTAATTTCTTTGTCTTACCGCCGAATTCATTGTTAGTCATTAGTGATTTCAACCCATCATGTTTTATCTGGCAACCCCTTCGTAGCTTCACTGGGTAGGTAGTAATACATTCAGAGAAGACTTTTTCCTAAGTTTTAATCAGTTTTTACAATTTATAATATTTGACGCTCCTCTGTTGTATCTTTTGCCATTTCGGAGATAGAAGGCTGACTCTGAATGCTGCTTTTTAAGGCTATTGCAGATGTACATTACATGATAAATGTTTGTTTTCAGAATTGACGTAGAACCACTCCATCTGACATTATTTTGCGTCGAGACCAACAGGTTGGTAAACCAACACTCACCTCTTGTCCGGCTTAGCAAATGTTATCCACACTTCTTTTAAGAACCTTCCCATAGCTTGTTCGAGGCTGGCAACTAAGGGATCTTTGGTGCCATCTACAAGCATTTGGGCTGCACGAGGCATCGATGTCAGATGGTCTAACCATGCCGACAAATGACGCTCTTGGACAGACTAACGAGAGATATAAAAGGTGGTATCAAGAAAACAAAAATAAAATGCATGGTCACAAAAATTATAAACGTTTATTATAAAATGACTTACCAAACTGTCTGTAAAAATCTCTACATCAGAGTGATTTGTTAGGTTATAGATATGTCTCGCCAGGGCTTCTGCAATAATTTTAACGTTGCTGGCAAGAGCCTTTACATCAACCTGATCTCTGAAAACATATTAGTTTGGTTACATTGTACCAAGAGTTTGCGCAGCTTTGAAAAGTGCTGTAGTCACATACACACAGTTACAAACCTTGTATCAAGAATAGAAGTTCTCCGCAATTCCCTGGGATTCGGTAAAGCAGAGATGGTGAACGCTGGGAGTCGCCGAATGCTGAAACGCTCGTGCTCCCAAGCTAATGTTTCGTCAGCTAAATTGATCTTCTTGTGAATCATGTCAAACTTGCGATCTGTGAAGAACTCGTTTGTAGCTTTCTTTAACTCCTAACCAAACAAAATTGAAATGGTTAAGAAAAGGTACCAAGAACCTAGACCTTAATAAGTTGGTTTAAGTAAAACTCTATAAACAAGACTTTAAGATGTTACTGCATGTACAGCTTATGACAAAATACTGTACTTTAATGTCCAAACCACAGCAGAATCTTAATTGCCCTGTCTTAATTTTATCCTGTCAATAAAAATTCCCAAAACAATCCACGAGACAAAAAGATTTAGTCAAAGTAACACACTGGCAACGACTTCATATTTCTACCTAGTCTCCTATCACATTCAAGCCAAGGTTAGTTGTCCATCTTATTTTTACGCCCCCCTCCCCTCCCCACGTCTATAAAGTGTCATCCCTCGATCCTACCCTCAGCCAATCCCAATGCCTCATCCATTCAAGCATTTGAACAAAACAAGCTTCAACAGTTGAGTCATTCATTCACTGCAGTTTTGCATTAACATCGTAATCTCAAAAATCAAAACGTGTTGTTTTGAGCAGAGATAAGACTTGAGATCGACTATAAGCAAGTGGTGAGCCCAAAAAGCTACCTGAGCACACTTGAAGAAACCTACCTTTTTTCAGTTTTTTTTTGTCAATTCTACTATTGCTGGTTGCAAGTTTATAATAATATATCATTGAGGCAAGCACAACGTAAGCCCATTTTATTACTAGTATAAATTGTACTATTTTAATTTTCTTCATCCGAATTTCTAAATAAGTGCCATTATTTACATAAATTCAATTAGGCTGGCGAACAAAATGTTTGCTTGTCGGGCATTTTTTGAATTTACAGAAGTGACCCGGTGACCAGGCTTTTTTAATTTTTATTTCATAATTGAAAAGACAAGTAAGTTAACCATCGTCTACTTCTAATGTCGAAAGTTCAGAGTTTCACATGTAACGTTTAAATATGATTGAATGGAATAAAACAACTACACTTTCAACATCGAATTCTAGGAGTGATCGACACCTAGAATCACTTGCCATCCTGCACTAAATTAATTCTGGCAAGCCCTTAATGAACCTACAAGGTTCATCCAATCCAGGAATTCGACATATCATTAGCCAAGAATTGGGCGAGCATCTCACACAAAAAATGGCACAAATAAAACACGAATGAGTCTCCCCCCCCCCAATGAATACAGCACGCTACGGTACAAACCTGCATCGTCGTCCACTAACGAAGATAGGAAGAGCAAACCAACGATGTAAACAGAAAGAAGCACTTATTGTGGGAGCCGGAAGAGGATAGGAGGACTGAAATTTTACGTCTATTCGTCTGCAGCCTATCAAAAGTTAACAAAATACAATTGAGTATTTGCTTTTTTGAATTTAAGCGTTACTTGTGAAACTCTGAATTGAAAAGACCATCTTTAGGAAATTTGTTAGTCTTTGTGGCATAGTTTTTACTTCTTTTTTAAATTGCTGTAAGTCTTTCGTTCGCCACAGTAGTCGCAGGTTGCCGGTATTTTCAGACATGATCATTTTCCTGAATTCACCGAAAAGGTCACAAAAAAGTAATTCCTAAGAGTAGGATGAATTTTGCAATCCCTCACCGCGACTTCACTGGTGAAGCAGTGGACTAACCGAATCTAGGAATTGCAATTTTTCCAATGAATCCACCTGCTAAAGACAGCAGACCTGCAGTAATTCTTCGCTAGGATTCTGAAAAAGCTTAGCAGTTCTAACTTTTTTTTTGAAAAGTTGTTTAGGACGAGCAGTGGGTGCCGTAGCCCTAGGAAGTACAAGGAAGCCCTAAGTGACAACAAGGCACAACAAAAATAAAACCAACCTGTTGTAAAAGTCCTCCGGAACTAGTGTCTTTTGGTGGTTTTGAAACATGAAAATAAAGCCGATTCCCTTGGCCTAATGAATCCAAACACAGCGTGTAGGCAGAATCTTGCAACAAACTGCTTTCTAAAATAAGAAACGTCGACAATAAATTGACGGCAACAACCAACAAGCAATACATTTTAAATTTTTTTTCTGTACACCTTTTATAGGGAGAAAAATTATGCACATTATTTAGCACCCATAAGACAGGCTTACTTCGAAATGTTGATAGCAAACTTTACTTTGGCAAGTAAACAGACATTTTAAGGTGAAAAATAACAATTAACCAAATGAAACGGAGGCGAACAACAGTTATGTTCTTGCTTAGTGAATTTTCGGTAAAAAGTTATTCCAATACAAGGTGTTGTTTGTACTAGGAATCTATTACCTCCATTCGACGACACACACACACATAGCACAACTTTTTTTTCATGTAGCATGTGATCCTTGAAAACGGTTGTGCTGCGAGTGTGTCTGAAAATAATAAATTGCCGGTACAAACAACACCTTTTACTGGAATAACTTATTATTGAAAATTCACCAACCAAGTACATTACCGTTTTTTTGCCCCTGTTCAATTTGGGTAAGCGTTTGAAAATGTCACATTGCCTACTGTGAAAAATTCACCTTTTTTTATGCTTAACCCTTTCAGGACAGGTGCGCCCAAATGTGCCCGCTGTAAAATCATTGTTCACGGCACTTCTACAGGTCAAATCAAAAACTTCCAACCAATTTTCAGTAAGACCAAAAAATGGGTATGAAGGCCATATTATTAAGGAAACAAATCACACTGGTTTCATTCCCTTACTACAAGTGGGTGAGAATCTACGATTTTTTCCCTACAAGTCCGTTATAAGACCGTAGCGCAAATGCAGTCCTTAAAGGGTTAATTTCACAAAACACGATGTAACGAATATCGCTGCAAATTTTCGATAGTCAGCAGTCCTGAGGTGGCTCAGGCGACAATTTTCGTCAGGCTCTACAACACAGTTTCACTACTTCGTAACGACCGTTCGTCTGCTTGAACAAATACCGAAGGTCGCTCTCCAAGTTCAAGCAGACGAACGGTAATTACGAAATAGTAGAGCCTGACGAATATAGTCGTGTGAGCCATTCCACCTCCAGGACTGCTGACTATTGAAAATTTGCAGTGATATTCGTTATATCATGTTTTGCGAAATTTAAGTGTAAAAAAGGTGAATTTTTCAACTTGGGTAAGCGTTATGTTGCACTTAAAAAAGGCTTACTTAACATCTTGTGAATGTATGGCAACAGATTTACTTGTAAAGTAATACTATTAATGAGGCTCGGTTCCTATGCTAAGCAGAACGCCCATTCTTTCCAGAACACTTCGTAAACAGCAGTCAATAGTTAAGTAAACCGAAAGGGTTCAGCGCACTATGGTAAAAGCTACACACGTCCTTGCTAAGGATGTGTGATACTCGAAAAAATTGAGCAGTGTCGATTACACAACGTGTGCTCGAACTCGGCTCGTCGCTACTCGTAAAACTCGAATCCTGTGAAAATGTGATAACTTCGCTAATTTTTGACCATTTTTTTGATGTTCAAGTATACCAAATTCATCGTCTCGACGAGAGCTTGCCGGGTGTTGCAAATTTAAAGCCACTAGATCAAACCATTTTAAAGTTATATCCTAAAAACTGGAAAACTAGCTGTAAATGTTGACCCACAGTCGTTAAGCGGCATCTTAGTTATGACACTAACAAATAATACAAAACAAAAAACACTTAGTAATTAGGGGATTAACCAAATACTCGGCTCGATACTCGATTCTTTTGTTACAAACTCGGCACGGCTCAACTCTAATCAAAATTATTCTACTCGCACACCCCTAGTCCTTGCCCTAGTGCATTCGAGCGCCTGTGGTTGAGCCTAACAGCAGAACATGAAGGTATGTCACACGAGCTAGCACGCTGCGTAACCAGCATGCTGCACAAAAAAAAAAAATTTCTTCAGTAGATCCAGCAATCGGTGGATTCTCCGCTGAATTAGAAACAAATACCATTTTCTAATTGGGAAAGCTACAGTAATTAGAAAAGTTAGGCCAGAGGTGAGTCATGCAAACCCCAACGACGATTACTCCATTTTTAAGTGTTTGTAAAAGGAAAATCACCATTCTTACTGTCGGTGTTATTGCTGAAAACTTGTTGGGACTGCTAGTGATTGTTGATGCAGCTTAGCAGTGACCGTGTATAAATTCTTTCAAAGATTTATTATACTTACCAAGTAACAAGGAATCAGTAAATATTCAACTTCGTAGTTAGCCATCTATTGCCGGTTTCCTTATAATGAAAAAAAATAAGGAAACCGGCAATAGTTTTGTTTGAATAACTAACGAAGAAGTATTGCATACAAAGGAAGAAAACAGGCCTACGGGCAGTATTCAGAAAACCAAATTGGCTTGTCATTGTGTACCGAATTTAAGTGTTCCATGAAGAAAAATGCAGCGAAACTCAAAGCGAACAATATGAAACTTTCGTACTCTGCTTCTTTTATTTTTGGCTGTTGGATGTGTTAAACAATCTTTTTAAATCTGTGGTAGTGTTTTTTTCCGACATATTAATCATATTTAATCTGTGGTTTAACCATCATTAATAAAATGTTGCTACTAAAGGAGTTTCATATTTTTGAGAATCGTAAAAAAAAGAAAAAAAATTCTGAGATCACTGTTTTCAGCACCGAGTGCGGAGATCAGTGATCCCAGCACCCAATCTCGAAAAGCCCATTTTGCCGGCCCTCCTGCCAGGCCGGCTGAAAATGGTTTCTATTGCCTAAACGAAAACAAACATTACCTGTGAATTTAGCATTCTTCTCCGAAGAATGAATTCTTCTCTAGAGGATTGAAATTGAACGGCGTGCCAGCTCCGTAACCCTCATGTGCTCATGCACAGTTCCTCCGATATAGGGTGCAACCATAACTGATTGCCATCCTATTTTCCTCGGTTTTCGTCAGGTGGTGACTCCAGAGGGGAGGTAGGGCGGGTCAAGGTAATGTATGTTTTTGTTTAGGCAATAGAAAGCATTTTCAGCAGGCCTGGCAGGAGGGCTTGCAAAATGAGCTTTCTTATTGGTGTTCGAAAACATAAGTTACCTGTGAATTTTAACATTTACCCAGACCTCGTCAACGCAGGTTGGACGAACTACCTGACGGGTTGCCCTAGGGTTACGTGCTGGCCATCTTCTTAGGAACTCAGTGTAACGAAACTCAGACAAAGTTAGACCGTGAGGTTAAGGGGACGGTTACCTTAGTTCTGGTGACTATTTCAGTTGAAGTTTTATTGGTGTAGGTTTTAATGAAAGTTCAGTGCATTGGTGGGATCAAAATAATGAAGACGGAAGGTTGTTGTGAGGGATCTGTTGTACAGATTCACAAACTGGGATTGTTCTGCAGCAGCAGTTCCCTTGGGAACAAGGTTTTGCCGAGGTGAAGTATGGTGATGTCGTAGTTTGGGTGAGTTTCAAATGACAATCGTCGAAGAACTGCAACGTTGCAGACCTTCCGACGACTGGTTATTATCTGTATTGTCCTGTTATGGTCCTTGAGCGGTAGAAAGTAGCAATGCCAGTCGATGAGGTCAACAGGCAGCGTCGGATGACCTGCTGCTGAGTTGTGACCATAGTTAGTCAGGAGCTTTAGGCCGAGCAGGAAGATGGTCTCACGAAACTGATGGTGTCTTGTTGAAGCTCGAACTGGAATGGGCGTTGTGATGGACAGCAAGCAGTGAGGGGTGACTTGTGAAGGACGAAGGCCCAAAACAGCTGCAACGAATGCCGTGCAGATCTTCGACGATTGTCATTTGAAACTCACCCAAACTACGACATCACCATACTTTACCTCGGAAAAACGTTGTTCCCAAGGGAACTGCTGCTGCAGAACAATCCCAATTTGTGAATCTGTACAACAGATCCCTCACAACAACCTTCCGCCTTCATAATTTTGAAGGATGGAAGTCCTAATTAATTGCAATTTTTGTCCGTCAGGACAACAGGTCGAGAAGGCACTCCGTGTGCTGGAGTGCGGGAAATGGTTGATAGGGAGCAGTGGGCAGCATAAGATTAAAGTTCAAAGGTGGTGCAACCAATGTCGGTATGGGACAGTAGGCGGCAAAAGAAGATGGTCCAAAGCAGCTGTCATTTTGTCAGTGTGGGACAGCTGACCGGTTAGGGGTGTTCTCTTCCTGTGAATTTAAAAATTTGAAGTTCACATCGTCAATCTGTGGTGGCGGACACCACATGACGAGATCCCAAGGACACGAGTTCATAATGAGATAGTCTTTCATCAGATTTTGTTGCGTTGCAGCTATCTGTGACTAGTCTCAGCAGATTCAATGCGTAAAAGCTATCTGCAATGGAAGGGAGATGCTTGAAGGTTCCGAATTAACTGTGATGATGGTAGGTGAAGGACAACCGGGTGAAGCGGAAGCAACTGTAAAGCAACAGTTTATGATGTAAAGGAGCGATTCGAACTGTTGTGGCGTCATTTCTTGGATGGTGTAGGGTGAGCTGCGAATGACGAAGGCCCAAAAGAGCTGCAACAAATGCCGTTTAGGGACAGCGAAGGATGGAAGTCCTAATTTACTGCAATTTTTGTCCGTCAAAAGTGCTGCAACCAATATTGTTAATGGACAGCAGGACGCAAAAGATGACGATCCGAAGCCCAATCTTCAATCCCATTTTTGCAGACACTGGTTAACCCTTTCGAGCCTAAGCGACGATATATCGTCGTTGCAATTCCGCTGCGTAAAAGCCTACACGACGCGATATCGTTCGCCCACTTCACCGCACTGTTAAAAAAAAAAATCCAATTGCGTACATCGGATGTGTAATACCGATTGACTTGGGTATTTTGGAACGTATATTTTCAGGTATCGGTTAATTCCGATTAATATGATTTAATATCATCTTTTTATTACCTCAATGGATGTTATTGTATGCATCGTGACCAAAATCTACGTGAAAATTGCGTTTGTTTGTTGAAAATAGCGCTTGGTTCAAACCATCGTATCTCCGGAACGACGTAACGTACAGCCGCGCGTTCGAGAGAGGGGATTCCCAATTTTCTAGCCCGCGAAAGATGACGTCATCAACCCCACGTCACTGCCTGTATTCCTCGAATCAAATGTGCCGTTATAACGGACTTTGTTCAAACGCTTCGGCATCGCGAGCCGTCGCGAGTGCTGATTGGTTCGCTCGCGGCACGTGACTCTTCGGCAGTTCACAAGTGACGTCACGCGAAGCGAGTGAAGGTCGCATCCATTGGCGCTAGCAGGCGTGCGTCGCATTGCGGGCAGCCGGTCGCAATGGCTGTCCTACGTGAGTTGGTAGTGGGCTTTCGACGATCGCGAATTTTGAAGGAATAAAGCAACTTCAAACTATTTTTACGGTAATAAAAGATAAAATAATGATTTCGGAAGTAATAACAGGCGTTGTGACGGAAGAATATCGAGTGGATGTTATCATTCCGAGTACTGTAAGTTGAAACTTTCGTTACCGCTGTTTACGTAGTCGAACTTCAGGATTTTTTTAAATAATGAAAACGTAGGACGATGGTCCCAATTATATTTCTGGCCAATAATTTACAGTATAATTATTATATCTACAAATTTTTATACTCCTAGACTGCATAGTTTTTTTTTTTACAATTTATTTTCGTGAGGCATGCAACTTGTTCATGGCAGCCATCTTGCAGCCTTAGGCTTTTTCAGCAGGGAAATGAAAAATGGCGTTACGCTCGAAAGGGTTAACAATTGCTGAATTCGTTCGCTTCGCTCACTCAATCAGCGCAAGCCCTTTAGTTGTTTTGTTTATCCTTGTACCTTCCCCTTATTTTTTCATGATTTCGGCAGCATTAGGATTTATACTCGAAATAAGCTATGCTTTTAGTTGCTTGTAGTTGATAGACACATGTAACGTAGGACTGTGAACATACAAAAAGTCGGCGCACCATCTTATATTCCGCTCTACCTTTTTTTTTTTTTTGGAGGGATTTCATGTCTATACATAACTAGCCGTTACATCAGCAAAATTGAGAATTTTTTCGTTTGTTTTCTTCGTTCACATTTTTAGTCAAGCAGAACCCCCCACTACTAAAACAGAACGCGAAACATTTTATTTCTTGGTTATTAGCAAAAACCCCGCTTGCTCATGGATGCTCATATTGTTGCGTAACCATCATCTAACGTGCATCCCTTTATTCTTACGTAATCCACGGCAATGTAAATGTTTTCTTATTTCGTCCTAGTTCAGCTTTTAGTTCGACCAGACTTTTACAATCATCTGAGGACCAGTGTTAATTGTTCAAGCCATTGTTGCTTGAAATCTTTGGTTGCAACTTGGAAAGAAAATTTAAATTTGAAATATAAATTCCCTGGTGGCGAATTTCAAAACCCTCTCACGCACATGTCCTGACCCCTACAACCCCCAAACCAACAAAAGGACCATGCTCAGATCACCATGCATCCGTGTGCAAAATTTCAGCTGCGTAGGCTGTCTCAATTTTGCCCTAGCCATGAGAAAAAAGTCTATGCGATTTAACATGGGAAAAATCTTATTAGCTAGCTAGACAGTAACATAAAAACAACGTTATTGACGCATCTTTCTCTTGTATGAATGGTGCACACCAATCCTTTAAATTTTAGTTTTTCTTAATCCCTGACCTTTCCATTTACATTTTCCACAATTTGAAACTTCTGTCGCATTAGGATTTATCAACATGTCTAAATATGCTTTTAGGAGCTTACAGTTATACACATGTCTGCTAGTGAGGTGCCTTTTTATCACTAACTATCAATTTTGTAACGATCGGATGTCTACAATGGGATGATGTGTTACTTGGCGGCGATACACGATACACACTAGCATGTGTCTAAATCACAGAAAATTTGAATCCTTATATCAATATTTTCGGCAACTAGCTCAACCTCCTAGGGAAACATGTTCAATCGTATCATTTTTAACGGAATATTTCCTGTTATTGTTAACCTGTTCCGCCTGTTTTTTATGTGTTTAAACGTGGGTAACCTACCTGTACTATCCAAGTTATCTTCTATCCATTTCTTTGTACCTTGGTAATTGAACTTTCCAGCTCCAGAAAGAAGAAAGAGAAGGTTAAACCTGAAATAATATTTGCACAAATTTAATTGCATGATGAATTAACATTAGTTGTAAAGAGTAAATCTATAGCTTGTTGGACTCAGCATGAGGGAAGCTGCAAGAACCTATTTCGCATCTGCTTTCGCCTTCTCCACATAGGTCATGCAAAAATCTGAACCCCTCCCAGCTTATTCACACATAACTATACTTTATTCTCATTCCCGAATGAGGACGAGTAATTTCAATGTTAAGAGCATGCACAACTACACTAAGTCCTATTGTTCCAATATGAAAGTTGTTTTCCTAAACATTTAGTCAATCTATAATATCGATAGTTGATACAGAATGGTTTTGATTTAAACTTCAACCATTCTTATACGAATGCAGTTTTTCTCCAATACTAATTTTATTATTTAAAAGTTAAAACGTAAAATTCCAATGTGCCTACCAGCACTTAAAAAGGTTGCTAGGAAATACTGTACACAAAAACCTCCCGAGGAAAATCTAGCTAGTACAAGTCTAGTTACTATGGTTTGCGTGTTATTAATACTTTAGTGAAAGTTACATACATTTGGTCAAACCACAGTATACCGGTGCACAGGACACGAATAATGGGCTCTGGGAAAAGTGTGAAGTGCCAAGGACCACCACTGCCATTTTTTTTCCAGAAAAGGCTACAACTCCCACATCAAAATGGCTTTGTTTACTTTTAGAGCAATAGAATTCACTACCTAAAAAATTTGATATTTCAAAACAGTCTCAAAATCGCGAAATACCAGTCTATTTCGAAAAGACTTTTTTAACAGTTCTGAAGAAATGATGGTATAATTTCATTCCGACTGTCTTTTTCAGGTACAAGAAAAGATATTTCCCTAATATCACCCCACACTCATTACGGATTAAAATCGTGGCACATGCGTAGCCTCCTCTACTAGTCACGCCTGTCCCTCCAATAGGCACTCGTCTCTTAGCTAAATCACGGGGCTTTAGAATGCCTGTTGAAGGGACAGGCTTGACGAGTAGAGGCAGCTACACACACACCGCGATTTGAATCAGTTACGACTGTTACGTGGTACTAGGGAAATATCTTTGCTTGTACCAGAAGAAGAAAATAGGAATGAAATTATATCATAATTTCTTCAGAACTGTCGAAAATTAGTGTCGAAACAGACTGGTATTTCACAATTTTGAGATTGTGCATTTGAAATGTGGAATTTTTTAGGTAGTGAACTCCCACAATCATTCAAGAAAATATAGCCTATATGCCGATATAATTTACGATAAAATTAAACAATTTTATTTCCGAATTAATGAGCAGAGCTAACGAGCAACTCTCATGGTTTTAAGCTTTTGTGTAAATTTTCAGGGTCAGGTGAAGTCAAGGAGTACCTTGCAGATAAACATTAAATGAAAGCGTCACTAAATTTTTTTGAGCTGAAAAAAAGAGTGTGGGTGAATAAAAGGCACGAGGTTGAGTTAATGCAATAAAGCAAAGTAGTAAGGGGAGGTGAAGATCAATTTACACTAAGAGAGCTGGTCACATTACACGAAATATCTTTCTTATTAAACAAAATATCTTGCTGAATAGTTCTAGCTGTAATGTTGGATCTCGGCAATACTGAGGCTGGCGTTTGGTCTCTCTGATGTAGATTGTATTACAATCTCAGCATGGAACTTTGTATACAACCTTGCTATGAGGTCCAATATGCGGTAGGGGGAGCTAGAAAGCGTCACTTAATAGTCTCGCTTCTACTTTCACTCGCAGGTGGTGGTGGGGAGGATGGAATTTTTTCTTACAAGGCCTAATTGCAACTATTTTTCTCTAGATATACGAGCCCAAAAATGCTACTCATCTTATATTCGAGATTATACGGTAAGTACGGAACATGAAGTCTCATCTTGAATGAAATC
The DNA here is from genome assembly GCA_023313725.1 of Lithobius niger. Lineage (NCBI taxonomy): Eukaryota > Metazoa > Arthropoda > Chilopoda > Lithobiomorpha > Lithobiidae > Lithobius > Lithobius niger. The sequence goes on along the minus strand of JAHWFP010217799.1, from coordinate 17,820 downwards.
AGTATCAGCATTGGTATCGGTAAAACAGATACAGTGGACACCGTTTATAAGGAACTCTGTTTTAAACCACTACACCCTTTCTTAAGGCCACTAAAAAAAATCAAGTAGTTCTCAAGAGCGCACGCATGGGTTTTTTCTCAGCGCAAGAAACATTTTTTTTATGACATTGTCTAAAAAAAGAATGTACCAATCACGAATCAGCACTTTCACTGAACATTTATCTGCAGCCGATGACCACATCAGCTCTCTGCTCCAATCACATGATCGCCTCGAAACGAATCTAAGGATCGTTCAGAGACATGTCACAACTAGAAACTTGGATCTAAAGAATGCTTTTGTCAAACGTGTAACTTTTGAACGCTGATCCTGTCATTAAAACAAACGATATTGTGCAACAAAATGTAAGCTACTGATTTCGTTTTGTTTGGTAAAAAAAAAAGGCCATCGCCCGCATCTGAAAAATCACGAATAAAACGTAAAAAAAAAACACCGCCCGCTCGCATCAACTTTTTTTAGTACCACTCCCAGTAACCACTTAATTTTTAGCGGCCTAATTCTAAACCTTACAGTTGTATGTGGTCTACCACATTCAACTAAACAAGGCGACCCACAGAAACTGATTTCTAAGTTACCAAAAAAAAGAATAGCAAAATGTAAAGGTTTCAGTTTAAAATGCCCACAAAACCACGATTTTGGTTTTCAGTTTTCGCGGGCCGCCCCCCCCCCCCCACCACGTTTTTTTCAAGTTTTTTTGTGTAACAATAGTATTACTAGCTTCTAACTCGCTCCTGCTTTCACGTTCAGCGGCGTTATTGACCATGGGCATGGCTGTTGTATCCTTTTCTTCTACTATTTTCTTTTTTTTTTATGAGGAGCTTTGCTGTCATTAATACGTAGAAAATGATAATTATTTAGAAATTTAAACCAATAAATTAATCAAAAAAAACAACACAAAATCCAAATCGGTTTCAGTTACCGACCCTTCCCTAGTAGAGCCCAAAGAACTTTTCAACTTCAAAGAAAAATGTCACTGGAACTTATTTATGAGCCACCCTGTTTATTGCAAATAAACTTTAACACACAGCAAGGGAATTGCCGAAACATTAACAAACAAAAAAAGTGTTTCGTTAAAGGAAAAATATCGTGAATTTTTTTTTTTTAAATGTTTCAGCAATTCCTCTTTCTGCTCTTGAAAGAACAAAAAAAAAAACCATTGTTAACAGGTATTGCAACTTCCACGTTATGGCTGAAAGAGATTTATGTGTATTGGTTACCTGGCATGCGTTTTCGAGTTTGCATACAAACGCGAAAACAGCCTCGCTAACTCAAGCAGAGCGGCCACACCACTGCCATTGGAATCGGCACCAAAAGATAAAGCCTAGGGAAAATACTAAATCAGTTAAATCAAACAAAATCTGTTTAATGTTTAGGAAACACAACAGCACAAATCAAACATTAAAAAAAGACAAGATTCAGTAAACTGACAATGACCACTTCATAGCAGGTTCAGGAATTCTTTATTATGGCCTTACCGAGATGGTTTAGCTTGTTATCAGGGATTTTGTTGGTTCAAATCTCGGTCAATTTAAGTGACTAATAAAGCCATGCCGAATCTTAAAATCTACAGAAATAGAATTCATTAAAAAAAAACACCTATGCCACTCGAAAAGTTGTTTCATGAGCCTTTATTAAAACCTCGAGTGAATAGAGTTGTTAATTTTATTAATTACTGCACTGCATTCTTGGGTCCTTAAAAGAGATGTTTACACAAGAATATTCACGAGTAGTTTCTTGGATCACAAATTTTGAGTTCAAAATTTCTCACAAAATATCGGAGGGCTGGATAATGCACTTATTAAGAAAAATGCTGAAAATTGGACAACTACGATCTCTTACATTTCACAATATTTTTTACTTTAATTTTTTTGCAAGATAACATTAACAATTCTGAGTTAGTCTTGATATTACCGCCATTAGGTAGCTCTTGAAAATGCAGCTAGAGTCCAAATCCATGAATTTTTTTTTAGAGAAGTTATGAAAAAAGAAGAAGAAAAACAACATAGCCACAGACATGACAGTACAGTAATTTCTGCGATTGCAGTTTTTTGCAGATTTCGCAGATACTTTAAAAAAGAATTCTACTAAAAAGTTCTTGGGAGTGGTGGGTTTCTGAACTTCTACTACTTTGAAAATAAGTTTTGTTGCAGTCGCAGAACTGTGGAAAATTGCAGTAAAGGAAATTTCTTCAGTCAAATTCCGAAAAAGCACTAAAAGATCCTAAGCATTATCTAGAAAAATTGTCCGTCTCTCCATACAGAGAAAACCTTAGCATTTGCGAAAAATGTAAGCTTGACTAGTTCCCTTTTTTGGTTTTAGCGGGATGCAAAGTACACATGTCATGAAAACGAGTCCTTTTTCACTTTTGAAGTAGAACCTAGGCTTTTAATGAGTAATACAGCTGTTCAGTTTGATTACACTACAGGTCACAGAACTGACAAACAAATTGGGCGGAACTGACTCGTAGCAGCAAGTGTTGTAGATGTGTTGAAAAAATTTACAGAAATTATGTCTCTCTCGACATGGCCTTAGATAAGATGGAAAACGTTGCTTAACTAGGAATGAGTGAATATTCAGAAAAAAGTAGAAATTTCTCAAGTTTGGTTAAGAGCAACTTTTTTATGAGTATGGAAGATTTAACAGTTGGATTTTTAGAAAGGGTGTAACACCGATGGTCAAAAGTGGTGAATCCATGTCCTACACAATTCCAATGTAGTGGTCCAATGTTTAAGAAAATAAAGTCAAAGATAATGGAGATGATTTTGCTAATACCACCCTGAAATTGCTAAACTTAAAATTTGGTATCCCGATGACGTAGCAAAAATGTGAATTCCTAGGTCAAACCCTACTTAAAGTTCAAGACCCACTTAACCTTCCAAGTTAAAAAAGCATTTACTTACAGGGGCAACTCCAAAGGCGTCATAGTGTGCAACTAATGCTATCGTTGGCAATTGTTCCTCCACTCCATAACCAGGCAATTTTCCCTAAAAATAAAAATAACTTTCCTTAAAGACCAATTTATATCAGTACGGAACCTACGGACAGGACGCTTAACCAAATGAACTAACAATTTCACTTCTTTTACGTTATTGTCTACACCAACATCACTGGCTTTCCACATACAAAACGGTTTGAAAGTTTATCCTTGCTTCAGGACTAACAACTTGGGAGTCGCACGTGTCAATTCGTATTGGTTGATCTTTATTAGTTGCGTAATTAGCTGGATAATTAGTATTACAAATGTAGTATTACAAAATTTAAAAAAAATGGACACAAGGTTCATTTCTAGGGATGGGTCGGTAACCGAAACCGAATTTTCGGTTTTTACTGAAAACCGAAACCGATTCGGATTTTTTGTCGGTTTTTCGAACGGTGTTCGAAAAAGCAAAAATTAATTTGTTTTTCGAATTAAAAAAAAAATTATCATTTTATAAGCATAAATGATAGCAAGAGCTCCTAATCATTAAAAAGAAAATATTAGAGGAAAATGGTGCCACAGATAGGACCATGGTCTATGACGCTGCTGAAAGTGAAAGCAGCAGCAGAAGCTCGTAATACTACTGTTACATGAAATAAAAACTAGAAATAGCTGGTTGGGGTGGATGGTGGCAAAAACCGATACCGAAACCGAAAACGCGGTTTTGTGGGCGTAAAAACCGAAACCGGAACCGAAGTCAAAAAAATGAAACCGACCCATCCCTATTCATTTCTGACATTTTCTACCCCTTTCAATACCAGTACAAACTCTCTTTTTGAAATACAGGAACCCTGAGCTCCCATTTGGTTGGACTTTGTTTGCTAGGTCCAGTTTCCAGGGAAAACTTTACATGCTTACTATCCCTAATTGTATGTTGCAACCATAACCAAACGCACTCAAACGGCTTTTTCTGTTGGAAGTGTGAAGCTTTATCTTGTTGGCCAACAAAAACTGAATGCAAACTAAGGACGTGCGGTTTTAATATTTAGGGTTCGATTCGATTTCGATTAATTTTGGGGAACACCACCTCGATTTCGATTATTATTCGGTTTCGAAATTCAATTTTTTTCTTTTTCTATTTTAAACTATTTTGTTTTTCAATTTGTATCAATAGGAGCTAGCCTTTGAAAAAATTATCAAGTTTCAGTAATTACATTTCTGTAAACTAATGTTACTCTAATACTTGCGAACTAAACTTTGAATTGAGTGTTAATTTATTGCGCAAAAACTAAATTTTGGTACTAACACAAAGTTAGAAAGCAAGCTTCCACATTCCCCCACCCACCCCTTTTGAATAGCACCATCCTTAGGTTTTGTTTAATCAAATTAACTTCATATATTGTGCAAGTTTGGCCAATTATTCCCTGTTAAACTTACACTGGAGTCTAATTTTAAGGCATGTTTTAGGGCAATGCTACACTATTTTCGCAATGATTAACATGGTACCATACATAGTTGCCATATAAGTCATTTTGACTAAAGTTAATGTCGATTTTGATTTGGCAACGTAATGAAATCAAAATCGAATCCAAAGTTTTGATTTTCAAACAGTCCTAATGCAAACTCGACTTTGCAATAGACTGATCATTGATGACGTACCTACCCAAACGGTTATAACGTACCCAATAGACTATACCCACTCAAATGCAATAGGCCGGACCCACCTGAATGTTTGACACTTGCGGTTCTGTCATAGGCTTAGATTGAGCTGCACTAGCTACCAACTGAAAGCCAGTGGAAGTCAGCGATCCCATTAATGCTAATTAGAAAACAAAGAGAACAAAATCAATTTATGAGTAAATGGAAACACTTTCTTATAAAGAAAAATACTGTTAAAATACCAAACCTTCAGTGGCAGAGGAAGTTTGATCGGCACTGTCAGAATACTTAATATTCATATAAATGTCTAGCAGTTCTGGTGTCTCTTCAGCAAAGTAGACAGGCACAGTTGTTGTTTCAGACAGCATCGTCTGCTCAAGATCCAACACAAGCTACAATTTGAAACAATAAGAATTCTGAAGGCATAGCAGAGCTGAAAATATTTCTGTTACAATTGGTAAATGCACACTTAATATTCAACAAATGATCCGATTCAGCGCATTACTTTTTGTTACAGGCTAGGCCTGCTTCTTCCAAACTAACGTCTAATAGGTTTCCACTTGAGAAAGACTATATGAAAAGCATACTACGAAAATAAGGATGCAACGATGTGCTAAAATGCCGATACCGATAACTCGAAGTCTGATGTCTAAGAAAGTAAAGTGAAAACTTCATGATGTCAAAAATAATTGAGAGAATTTAAAAAATAAAATTGAAAATGGCTGCAAGCCTAAAATGTAGTACCCAGCAATTAATTATAGGCACATTTGTCATAAAATGATTTAATAAAATGGGGTTTTGCTCCTAAAAATAGTTTTACTTGTCCTAAGCTACTTACCTGTATTTTAAGCTTTTCATGTTTGTAAATGCTTTTCGTCCCAAAACACCAAACTTAACGCTCGCGTGGTTCATGTCCAAGCGCTCCACGGGGCCATTGGCCGGCATAACCGTGCCCCTCAGTCCCGCTTCGTAGTTTGTCTCACCCATCCATGAGGGACAGTTCGACACGGGGGGTAAGTATTTTAGGATAAGTAAAAAGCCCATTTTGCCAGCCCACATGTCCAGCCAGCTAAAAATGGTTTCTTTTGCATAGAAAAACGGAATTTTAATGGGTAAAATTAGTTTTTACTTATCCTAAAATACTTACCTTTATTCATGCTTTTATTCGTTTAAATGCTCATTCACTGTCAACCAATCGAGAGTTTCAGACCACTCACTCAGTTTGCCCTCAGGGCGCGAACGCGTGCACGACGCCCGCGCCAGGCGGCCAAGAGTCACTTTTTCGAGTCGTGACAGATCGCAGACCTGGGGGTCCAAGTCGAGCGGGGCCGGAGGGTGGGTCTTCCAAAGGTAAGTATTTTAGGATAAGTAAAAACTAATTTTACCCATTAAAATTCCGTTTTCACTGATATCCGAAAATACTTCCCTTTATTCATGCTGACTTCGTCGAATAGGAGGTGGGTCGCACGGGACCCCACTGAGACTGGTCGTGAAACTCTCAACAACTGAACTAAACTAAACTCTTACCTTCAGGACTGGCTTGCACTCCGTGGGTCCTGGATGGTCTGGCCAGCGACCACCGTCGGTCCCACTTGTAGGAGGTCATGGACGTCACCAAGTTCGCGGTAATAATGACTCACGAAAGTGGTTCTGTGCCTCCAGTTGCAAGCTGTCGTGATTTCCTGAACCGGGATTCCCGACGCGAAAGCCCATGAGGCGGCGAGTGCCCGAAGCTCGTGTGCTCGGATGTCCCGTGGAATGTCGACACAATCCGAAGACTCTTCGTATGCCCTTCTGATGACCGCCACGATCCACTGTGCAATTTTTGGTGGTCTCAGCCAAAATTTGGCGGTGGCTTGTCCCGTTGTTTTGTCAATGGGCAGGAAGAGCTGCACGAACTCCGATTTAGAGATGTTCTCCTCTACCTTGGAAGCTTTGATGTAATATTTAAGAGCCCTAACCGGGCAGAGTAACCGGTCCGGATCCCTGGACCCTACGAGAGGAGTAAGAGCCTGTATGACGCACGGTCTTGGTTTTTCGTGAGGCTTCTGCGTTTTCGCCCTAAATTCCGGGTGGTAAAGCAGTGAAACATCTTTGTCCCCTTTTCCAAAACGCATACATTGTCTGTGCCTTGAAAATGCTGACATTTCGCTCTGCCTGGCAGCAGTGGCCATTGCCACCAGGAACACAGTTTTCTGTGTGAGGGCTGTGAAAGGTGCCTGACCCAGGGGTTCATACGGTGGTCCCCTCAGACTTGCGAGGACCACCGGGAGGTTCCATGTTGGGAACAGGAGCCTCGTGCGGGGCCTCTTGACACCAAAAGCTTGGATCAGCCGAGAGATGGTCCGGTTTTCTACAATGTCTTCTTTCCCGAGGAGTCCCAGGACCGAGTTGATTGTAGACCTGTACCCTTTGATCGTCATTGTAGCGAGCCCCTCGTCGAATAACTCCTTCAGGAAGTCGGCCAGTCTTGTTACTGGGGGGTCACAAGGGTCAATCTTTTTCCGCTTGCACCAGGTAAACCATCTCTGCCATTTGCTGTCGTATACTCGCCTGGATGAGGGGCGAATGCAGTCTCCCAAGGTCTGGGCCACCGGGGCTGAAAACCCCGCGTCTGTTAGATTGACCGTCACAGTCTCCAAGCGTGAAGATGAAGCATATTTGGGTTTGGATGCTTCGTCTTTCCCTGGTGCTGCGTGACGATGTCTTTTCTTTGTGGGAGTTCGATTGGGCTCTCCTTGCAGAGCTCGACTAGGTCCACAAACCATGCTGCTGCTGGCCACGATGGTGCGATCAAAATGAACAGACCGGGTGACCTGCGAATTTTGTTTAGGACTTGGGGAATGAGCGCGAATGGCGGGAAGAGGTATGCATCCATACCCGTCCAGTCTATGCTCAGAGCATCCGTCGCCCAAGCCTGGGGGTCCGGGAATGGCGAGACGAAGTTCGGGAGTTGCGAGTTGGCCCTCGTGGCGAACAGATCTACCAACGGTTTTCCCCAAAGTTCGAAGATTGTCTGGCACGACGGAGGGTGAAGTCGCCATTCGGCTGGAGCTGTTTCGCCCTTTCTTGATAGCTGATCGGCCAGCACGTTTAGTCTGCCCGGGATGTGCTTCGGGATCAGCGTGATGTTTTCTGCCAGGCAAATTTCGAAGATTTCCGACACTTCTTGGTGGAGGGAGTGGGAGTGTGTGCCTCCCCCTTTCCTTATGTAGGCGACCGCTGTCGTGTTGTCCGACATGATCCCCACTACCCTGTCCTTCAGGATCTTCCTCCAATGCTGGAGGGCTCGGAGCACCGCCCGGATCTCCAGGTTGTTGACGTGCAGGCGAGCTTCTTCCGGCGTCCAGCTTCCTGCCACTTCCCTGCTTTGCAGATGTGCTCCCCACCCTTGCAGAGATGCGTCCGAGAAGAGAAGTAGCTCCGGGGGATCCAGGTGAACTCTGACCCCTGTTGCCAGATTCTCTTGCTTCATCCACCACTTGATGTCTTGCAGTGGGAGTCCCTGCAACGGGATTACATCCTCCCATGATTGCCTGTTTATCCAGAATGTTTTCCGAAACCAGTGTAACGTTCTGGCCCGCCATTGTCCCAGTGGTATCAATCTGGCCATGGAGTCCATCTTTCCAATCAAACTTCCTAGTTTTCTTGCAGAAACTGAATCTTGTGAAATCAAAGTGTCGAGTGATTCCCTGAGGCTCGCGATCCTCTCCGTTGATGGTCGAACCGTGAAAGATTGCATGTTGAACCATGCTCCCAAGAAGACGAACGACTTGGCCGGGATCAGACGAGATTTGTTCTGGTTGATCCCCAGGCCTAGTTTCCGGAAGAGTTCTTTCGTCAGGGCAATGTTCCGGAGGAGCTCCTGACGGTGCAGGCTGCGAAGAATCCAATCGTCCAAGTACGCATGAAGTTTCACGTTCTGCTGGTGAAGATACTCGAGGACAGGCTTCAGGATCGAGGTAAAAACGTGTGGTGCTGTTGTCAGCCCGAACGGGATGGTCGTGAAGTGATAGGCTATCCCGTTCGACACTAGTTGGAAAAACTTGAACACTGACGGATGCAGGGGAATGTGGAGATAGGCATCTTCCATGTCTATTGATGCTGTCCATTCCCCTTCCTGGAGCGCTGTCCTGATCGAGTCCAGAGTCTCCATCTGGAAGTGTTCCTTGCGGATAAATTTGTTGAGATAGATCAAATTGAAAATAAGCCGCGAACCTCCTGATTTCTTCGGGATTATACGTGCCGGGCTGTAGAGTCCTGGTGAATCCGGGTCGGCTCTTTGGACTGCTCCTTTTTCCAGTAATGATCTGATTTCTGCTTCTAGGAGCGGGTCTCGAATTTGCAACAGGTTGTCTGGGATTTGACGAGTCAATCTTGGAACAGAAGTGAAGGGTGGCACATAACCTTCTCTGATTATGGATAGCACATATGGATCCTCCGTGATTGCTTCCCATTCCTTGAGGTGGAAGCGAATCCTGCCCCCCACCCGACGGTGAGAGGGGGCCGGATTGGGGGAGGTGGAGTCATTGTCGTCCTCTACCCCGTCCTCTTCCCCTGTTAGTAGAAGCAAATGGCTTGTCTGAAGCTTCTTTGTCTGACTTCTGACTTCCCCTATGGCCTCTATTCTTGGGACCCTTTCCTGGGAATTCCCCCCCTCGACGGGGTCCAGTCGCGTGGTGGGGTTCTTTAAAGGGCGTGTTTGCGAAGGACTTTCCGATATAGCCTCCTTTTTGCTGTGGCGGGGGGTCCTTCCTCGGGGCCTTGGCTTTAACTCGTAGTTCCGGGGCAATGTCTAGGAGTGATCCGTTGAAAAGCAGATTGGAGTTATGAAAAGGTAGCAATCGAAGCTTCCCGAGGGTGTCCAGCATGATGTTTGGGGCCCCCCCGAGGTAGGCATCCCTTCTGTGTAGGACGGAGTTGGCAATGGCCCTGGTTGCCCAGTTAATTCCATCTTTATGGAACTACGAAGCATGTTTCATGAGAAGGATGCTTTCTTCTAGAATTTTTTCGTCCCGTTGGTGCGCCGGAGTCTTCATAAATGACTTCAAAGCTGCTGTGGAGGCTGAATACACCAAGTCAGAGTGTGAAAATGCTCGAAGGCTGAGGCGTTGGAGTCTTTCGTCATTCTCGTACTGTTTAACCGGGATTCTGATAGCCGATGGCCGGGGAAGACACGAATCGTATTCCATGGAAATGCTCTCATGAAGCACTTCGGCCTCCTTGTAAGTCTCGTAGGTTTTAGTCTTAGGGGCTTTACAATTGCTGGGTCCAAAAAAGAAATCCTTTTTGCTGCCATCGTGACGAGGTAGTGGTGCTCCTGCCTTAAGAGTTTTTCCCCCTTCCCGTAGAGTGCCTCCTCTCTCCAAAAGTTCTCGAAACATGACTGCCGACTGAGGGAGCGCACTGGGGGTTCTCCGTTGTTCGTCTTGGTTGGCGAACGTAGCGCTAGGAGGGTCGTCCTCGTTGTCCGAGTTCGTGGTCGGCCTTTCTTTGCAGAACTTCCCTGGAAGGTAGAAGAAGGTAAGTTGCACAACTTTTTCCAATAGTTGTCGTTTGGACAATTTCTCACTTCCCTCGTCTTTTCCTGAAATATCTTCCTCCGAATCGTCGTCCTCTGAAGCACCTGAAGAGGAGTCGCTCCAGTGTTGGTCCTGGCTCTTCCTTTTGGTCCTGATATTTTCCGGTGACCGACAACCCATGGGTAAGCGGCTACGCACCTCACGTGTGGGTGAGCGGCTCCTTGATCCAAAACCTCTACTTCTTGGTCTACTTGCAGCGGGGGATCCACTTGCTGACAGGCGTTTAGAGGATTTCCTCCTAGTTGGAGATTGCGATCGTCTTGGGGGAGGCTGAACTCTCATGGGTGAACGACACCGATCGGGGGAGCGTCGTGGAGAGCGCTGTTTAATCGGGGACCTTGATCTCCTGATTCCAGATGGCCGGCGACCGTGCGGGGACCGACGACCGTGTGGGGACCGGCGACCGTGTGGGGACCGGCGACCGTGCTGGGACCGGCGACTGCGTGGGGACCGGCGACCATGATCTGGTTGTCGTCCATGCTGTGGGGACTGGCGTCCGTGTGGTACTCCTTGTCCGTGTGGTGACAGGCGACAGGCTGGCGACCGGCGACTGTGGGGAGGATGGTGCCTCGTAGGGGACTGGGGACTTGTCGGCGACTGATGAACGTGTGGCGACTGGTGTCCGCTCGGCGACTGGTGTCCGCTCGGCGACTGGTGTCTGTCCGGCGACTTGTGACCCTTAACCGAGTGGCGGCTGGAAGCAGACTGGCGGTCGGGGCTGTAGACCGGCGACCGGCGACCATCGCGACCAGCATCAGAAACCACGCCTCTTGTCTTCAGCTTGGGAATCGTGAAATTCTTGAGACGATCCTTGCATGGAGCATCCTCAGTTCCCGTAATTCCTGCAGGCGTCGAAGCGCTGGCGGCGGCAAACGCGATGCCTCCCGAGCGATCTGAGCGACCGTGGAAGGCCGGGAGGTGGTGGGGGGGGGGGGACAATCCAATCCGTCCCAACCCGAGACCGTCGTCCTGTTCAAATGGAAGAGGAAGCTCCAAACTTGTCCCCGAAATCCCGGAAAGAAAAAGGTTTGGATTAAGAATAGAAGACACACCGCCCGAGATCTGCAAATGTCCGCCCTCCGTAGCCGAAACGATCGGCGCCGGCAGCGGTCCCAGGGCCGCTGTCCTAGCCGCGCCCGGCTCCGCGCTCAACCAACGTTGAAAAGGCGCCAAGCACACGTTCACCTGTTTTTGCACCGAAGCATCGATATCAATTTGGGAGGGAATAGACGCGAGTTTTTCCTCAAAACCACTAAGCAGGGATTCAAGTCGAGCGTGAACGTTGTTAATAGAAGATCGACTATCCCTGCCACCAGAAATCTGACTCGAGGCGTCAGAAACACTCGACGCGTCACCATCAGACAAAGGCTGGTCGTCGTCTTTGTCCGGGAGAAAATCCTCGTTTGGGACTAGTCCTTCCTTAACCAGACGTGCGTCGAGGGAGCCTAATTTTCTTCTCAATGCTTTCTGGCGTTCGCGCTGTAGTACACGCTGGTCCGATTTCTTCCAAGTAAGGAGAAAACCGCCAATCTCGACAGCCGAGTGTGAATTGCAAACTTCACATTTGATGCTAACAAAGTCGCATTCCCTGCAAGCCCGGCAATAGTCGTGACGATCGCCGATACATGTACGATGACCACACAGGCCATTCTTGACATCTTTCTTGCTCTTCTTCCCCATAATGAGGGACACAAGCAAATTGAAGCACAAAACCACCATCGGAGACGAAAATCCAATCAACAAAGAAGTAGTCTTGCGCGAGCACAACAGGCACGACCTGCGCGTGTCCTGTCAAACGAAAAAGTGACTCTTGGCCGCCTGGCGCGGGCGTCGTGCACGCGTTCGCGCCCTGAGGGCAAACTGAGTGAGTGGTCTGAAACTCTCGATTGGTTGACAGTGAATGAGCATTTAAACGAATAAAAGCATGAATAAAGGGAAGTATTTTCGGATATCAGTGAAAACGTACATAACCTGTTAATTTGCATTCATTGATCCTCAATGGATGTCTCCCTGAAGGTTTCTTAGTTGCTTGTAGCCGCCTGCTTGCTAACCCACTGCGCCTGTGCGGCCCTCCTTTATAAAAGCGAGAGCGCAAACGCTTTCACTATTCATTTTCCTCTCAATGTGTCCGGCGGTGACTCAAGAGGGGAGGAAGGGTGGGTTTGGTTATGTAGGTTGTGGGCTTTCTTATTGCCGTGTGGAAAACATCCATAACCTGTTAATTTTGCATTAACAGGAGACCTCGTCAACGGGTGCCCTGGATTGCAAGCAGACTTTCTACTAAAATAAAAGGAATTATTTTATTCAAATATTTCACACTTTAATCAGAACAGGAATTTTGGTTTCTTTCGTGGTGATTGGAGGCCCTGAAAAGGACCATTGGTTTAGAGATGGATCTTGCTTCCATCAGTGGTTTAGTTTGCTTCCATCATAGGTTGACTTGCTTCTGCTTCGTTCCGAGTGCTTAAGGGGGGCTTGACGACAGTTCTGGCTGCAACGATAGGTCCTAACCGGTGTAGCCCGTTTTCTTCTCTTGACATATCCCACAAATAATGCGAGGTGAATGTTGTGGTGTTTCGCCAGGGTGCTGCTGCTAGAATTTCTTGGATGGGAATGGCGTTGTGGTGGGCCCATAATGTGGAGATTACTCGTACTTCATGCGCCGTTACTCTCATGCTACTGCTCGTATCGTCGTGTTTGTCGTATGCAGCTTCAATTGGTTTTTTTTTATCCATTGTGCCACCATTGCGGCAGTGGTTTCACCTGCATAGGACAGGGAGGAAAAGTTGGTTCCTTCCTCTTTGTATGTCGTCGTGTTTGGTGCGAGTTATATAAAAGCGAAGTGCTCGAAATGGACATAGTAGTCGTTCAGGTTCATTTCCGAAGATATTTGTGAGTACCGGAAAGGCAATTGGTTTCGATGGTTCCGATGGTTTTTGGGTCATAGGTCGGAAGTTCGAACGAGGAATCAGAGTTAACAGATGTGAAGTTTGGTCCAAAGATGCAGTATGCTGGATCCACGAACAAGGCTTGGGTTTCACTGCAAAGCAGGCTTGCTGCGAGTGTCACGAGGAAGACAGATTTCCATATCATTAGATGAAGAGAGCTGTCTTGCATGCGTTCGTAGTGATCCGCCATTAGAAATTGTAATACTAGTGATAAATCCCTGTCTCTTACCATTCGTCTGGTCTTTCATTCTCGAATGATCAGAGTAAGGTCGAAATACGGTCAATCTTCTAGCAATTTGGTTTCATTTGCTGCTTTGAAGACAGAGTTTAAGGCTGAACTATAGGCAAGGATAGTTGAACTTTTTAATTTTTCGTGGTTGAATAGGTCGTTGAAGAACTTTAGGTGGTCTGGTAAAGGGGGGGGGGGGTTGATTAGATTGATTTCTCTTCGGATACACCAATGAAACCATTTTGTCCAGTAGGGTGGTCCTTAGGTATACGACTTTTTTTCTTTTTTCTAATTTATACGTCCCACCCTTTTAAAATGTTCCTTTGGACATTTTGAATTTTGAAAAAGCTCATTGAAATCGGATGATATTAAGTGGTCGCCCAAGGGCACTCATTTTTCAAGGTACAATCCTATATGCGCAAGAGTAACAAAATGTGATGTGCTAACCACTAATTGCATAACTAGTTATGTTTGTCCAATGTTCATTTTAATATAAAGTACTGTAGTACACCAGACATTCATACATAGAAAAGAGGGATTTATAACAGTTATTGATTGAATTACTACTTGAGATTAGGAGCCATGTGGGCTTAACGGTTTATGCCTATTGCCTAACTGAAGTATCAGAAGAAGCCTCTTACATCAGAGATTTTAACAGCTACTGTACTAGTGAAGATGATCACTCACAACTTGGAGGAAAAACTGAAACTGCTCTTCATAGTAGGTGATATGTTGATTCAGTCCCTGAACAAGTGCCACACCATGCTCGGCATTGCCGTTGGTCACACTGGATTTTGTATGATTGCAGTGCCTTCTTTGTAATCATCTAAGCTAGGCCAAGTCTCTGGATCAACAGCTAAGAAATTGTCAGAAATGTGCAGCTTTTCAAATACTTCACGACTGTTGCTGGTAACAAAGTCCTCCAAACTGTGGCTTGAGGCACTGCTTGCAGTAAGAGTAATGCTTTTGGACCTATCAGATACGGTACATCATCACGATCATTATCCTCTCCTTCTTTATTGTGTAAGACCCGTACCATTTGCATTTCGTTGAGGCCTTAACTTCAGGATCAAAGAAGGCAAGACCCACCATTTTTTCAGACAGGTACCACTGATGACTTTCAACCTTATTGCAAGTAGCCTTTGAAATGCTTTCATTGTATTTCATGTACTCGTAGAGGTCTTGAAGGAGACGGAGATAGTTTCCAGGAGAGCTTGCTGCAAGTGGTGCTATAAGCCAAGCCTTAAGATATAAAAACACAGCAAAGAGACACATCTGGTGGACAGATCTCTTCAAAGGCTGTCAGCTTAAACTGTTCGAAACAGCTCTAATGGAATACATCACTTTAACCATCCAATGGGCATGGTGCATTGCTCCAGGTGCCCTAAAGTGAATGCCGCGTGGCGGAGTTCGTCCCAGAAAGATGATTGCAAGTTCCAGGATTGTGTCCAAGGCTGTGAGCAATTTCTGCAATCAAGATGGTGGCATTTCTGTCGCTCATAATGATACGATTCTACGCAGCTAAAGGGGTTATTATGTTAAAGGTCGCTCTGGAATTTTTGGTTACTCTGGCCTTTTTTTTGAGAGGTGAATTGAACTTCGAATCCTTAGTGTCGTTTGTTTGAGATTCAGGGTCGGCTTCATCTACACTGATGCTGCTACTTGTTCGAGTTGCGCTGGTGGATGCCTGGTTTTGTGCAATTTCTTGTCTTTTCCTCTCCAATTCAATGCGCGGGGCGTTCCGCGCTTCTTAGCAGTTAATTCAGTGTCGGCAGACCCCATGTAGCCACGTCTACCAGACTCTCGTTGTGCAAGCAGAAATTTCCAATCTTATGGGATTCGCATAAGCATGAGAGCATCAGCGTGCACAATATCAAATAGGTTTTTCAGCTTTGTGCAGAACTCTTCTTCTTGAGAAGCGTGGAGCTATGATGTTTCCCCCTTGTGTTTCTTCAGGTTTAGTCCATTCTTTGTGGAGTTTCTCAAGCTTGGCAATACCATGGTCCTTACGACAAGTCAGAATACAAGCCTGGTTCCAGACTGCAACTACCTGGTCAACAACCAACAGCAGTCGACGCATGTCTTGTTTGTTGCCCAAGAGTAAGATGGTGTAAAAACAATCCAAGCTCTTCACCATTAGATGCTAGGCGGGCACTTTGCCACTTTTAAAACTGGCTGATTTATAAGCTACAGTTAGGTTTAACTATGAGCAGCCATTTATGAGCTAAACAGCTAAAAAATGAATCCTGTGTTTACACACGTGAATAATGATACTTTTCCAGTAAATTTAACATAGCAATATATACTATTTATGAGAATTTCTTGGGCGACCTCTAAATATTATTCGAACTCAAAAATATTTTTACACGGTTATTTTTTTACATAAAGAAACTATTATAAGGGGTGGCAGCAAAAGATTTTGAGTTTTAAAAACTAAGGACCACCCTATTGTTCAGTGACTGTCATACGTTCTGTTTGTTGAATCTCTGGTTGCTTTAGAAGCGATGCGTTCGGCCTCGTCTTGATGAATTCCAGCCTTCTTGAGGAGTTTGGTGATAGTAGCCACACGTGAAGGTTTAGGTTACCCAGGTTTGGGTGGAGCTTGGTTCCTTTCTGTTGTGATAAGAAGATCGGGAAGAAGGGGATAGACTTTTTGGAGTGTCTACTATTAGATTTAGGAGGTGGGGGAACCACGTTGCCGATGGCCACAGGGGTGCTATTAGTAGGAACAGACCCTGAGATTCCACACACTGTACGTCTTGTTGTATTAAATGCAGAAGCGATAGTACTGTATCGGCAGCATGGGCCGGAGTGAATGTTCGTCGCTGAGTACTTGTCCTGGCCATCACGAACCAGAACAGGGAATCGGTACTGCTGGAGTGGAAGCAGGAGGGTCCGCATGATGAAACTAACACATTTTGAGTGATCACAGTTGGTTGGAAACCGGAAACGTTTTGGAGGTAAGAAACCTCCAAGGTATGGAAGACGAGAGTGAGAAGACCACTGATGAAACCTGTGGACACCAGGTCCAGGAGGAGGGTAACCGGAAAAGATGCAGACTGGAAGGACGTACCGGAGGTCGCAGAAATAAAATGATGACTTGAAAAGAAGAGCCGCGAAAGTATGAAGAAGTTATATTCTTTATCCTAGCTTCTGCCTCTCTGTGTTCTTCATAACCCTGTCCCCTCCCTTTCCTCTCTCCTTCCTGCCGACCAGTCGGAGGCGACTGGGTCAGGTAAAGCTTCAGATTAGAATTTTTTTTTAGTAGACAGTGGCCAGTGGACTGATTATGTTTAGTCGCCACAATAAAATTGTTGGTCGCCAATGACTATAATTTATAATTTTGCCACCAAGCATAGTTTATATAATTTATCAGTTAGCCAGGACGTAGCCCACCTCCCAGGAAAAAAAAGAACAATCACGGTAATAGATTTTAACCATTTAAACAAGCAACAGAATAAGCCAAGATTTATTTTTCAGCCATGCGAGCAGCTTTTATTTTAATTTTTTTTTCCGAAGTTTTAATAACTATCAAAACACACATTTTTTAAATTTACCTTTGTATTCTAAAGTTTAGTATTATATAAATTTATGTTGAATTAAACGAACAGGTGTCTTTTACAGATTTCGTTAAAAAGCCCATTTTGCCGGCCCTCCCGCCAGGCCGGCTGAAAATGGTTTCTATTGCCTAAACGAAAACATACATTACCTGAAAATTTTAGCATTCTTCTCCGAAGTATGCATTCTTCTCTAGAGGATTGAAGTTAAGATGACGTGCCAGCTCCGTAACCCAACCGCACAAATGCGCATGCGCAGTTCCTCCAATACAGGCAACCACCACAACAGATTGTCATCTATTTTCCTCTGTTTTCGTCAGGTGGTAACTCCTGAGGGGAGGTAGGGTGGGTGAAGGTAATGTATGTTTTCGTTTAGGCAATAGAAACCATTTTCAGCTGGCCTGGCGGGAGGGCCGGCAAAATGGGCTTTCTAATTGCCGTTCGAAAACATCAATTACCTGAAAATTTTAGTATTCACCCAGACCTCGTCAACGCAGGTGGTGGGTACTAACTGACGGGTTGCCCTAGGGTTACGAGCTGGCCAGTGTTCTTGGGAACTCAGTGTAACTTTACCCAGATATAGTTAGGCCGTAAGGTAAGAGGGAAGATTACCTGAGTTGAGGCGATGATCCTTCTTGTTGATGTGGTGTTTGGTGGATTCATCTGTTGAGATGTGCGTGTTGAAAGAACAGTATTGGAATGAGTTTCTTTGGAACAAGGTTTCGCCAAGATGAGTGTAAAGTGTTGTCGCACTTTGGAGAGACGCTGTTCCGTAGAATGGGGTTTTTTTTCGTTGTTGAGTGATGTTATTGTTTCTTATGGAAGTGGATGAAAGGAGAAAGCAT
Organism: Lithobius niger; assembly: GCA_023313725.1. Taxonomy (NCBI): domain Eukaryota; kingdom Metazoa; phylum Arthropoda; class Chilopoda; order Lithobiomorpha; family Lithobiidae; genus Lithobius; species Lithobius niger. The sequence continues at coordinate 26 of JAHWFP010217799.1, read as the reverse complement.
AACCTTTTGCGCGAGAGCGGCAGTCG
>JAHWFP010217798.1:56796-67365 GCA_023313725.1 Lithobius niger | reverse complement strand
GTTAGCAAATACATTTAGGGCTTTAAAAATTGCTTTCTTGTGGATTGGTGATAGCATCAACCTACATAAATTTGGCTAAATGCCATAAATGGAAATACTTCTTTATTGTTTGCCGTTCTTTTATTTGACCACAAAATTTTCTTTATTTGCTGAAAATTATGTGCTGCTATTAACTGATCTTACTTCTTTCTTTTATTCCACTGTACGATTTGAAAATAAATGTGTAATAACCATGGCTTTTCTTTGTATTGCTTCCTTTTTACTGTTGCAAGTTAAATTAACTCAAAGTGTAGAACTAATGGCGGTTACGAAAATAAATAAGATGTAATAAACCAGTCTGTTGAGTAACGTTGTTTCCTTAGTGTTTAGTTCAGTTTGTTGAAACGTTTTATTAACACAACTCTTGGCCTATTATTGGATTTGCTAAAACATGTAAGGCCAATACCAGTAAAATAACAGAAACACTTATTGTTTTATTTCATTTGTTCTTTTGATTTTGCAGACATTTGACTTTGCATTATAGAAATACTGTTACAGTATTTATTAAATTGTTGCAAAGGTTGGCAGTAAAGCATTAAATAAACCATGGATTACAACGAACCATACAAATAAATGGCATTGCAAAATCTCCATACTAGTTATTGTTAAGTCGTTGTAAACATTTTGAGCCAACAACGTTAGGTTAGGAGAAGAAAAGCATATTTCATCGTTACATCACTAAAATGACGTGCAAGCTGAACAGGGCCCATAGGTAAGATTTAACCTCACCCAGCACAGTCAAGATCCAGAATCTCTAAAAATGGAACTCATACTTAAAAAAAAAAGTTCGTTGGGGGACGTGGCGAAGGTAGAGGATGACATTTTTAAACCACACAAAAAAATTCACTTTATTTTCTGGTCGCAAGGAATTAAACAAAAATAAACTAGCACTAACCAGTTCTGTAATAGCCATTACCATTTTACTGGACAGATCCCAGGAAAAAAGTCGATCTCCTGTTTTGTCTGCACACCTTCCATTTAAAAACGTCGATCACTGCTAGATGTTGAAAATGCAAATCATAAACTGGCCACTGTAACAATATAAATATGCTGAAGCATGTAAAAATGTAAATATTCACACATAGGATTAAAATTATGATTTACTGTTTATGAATGATGAATAATGGTGAATTTAAGCAAGAAACATGGCATTTTTTTTACATAGTTGAATCCTAAGCTGGTTTGAGTATTTTCATGTGACTACTGGAACCATGTAATAATCGCAAAGCCTGTTTATTCTTCTATTAACAGTGCCATAATTGTAGAATGTAGAGTTATGCCTGAATTCCTAGGAAATCTAACTATGTTTCTTTCTAGTTCTTGCCGGCCAACCAGAACCCCAGTGGCAGTTTGTGTGTCGAGTGTGCCACCAACATTTTTCAACCCGGAAATCCCTATGGCAACACGAAAACTTACACTTAGAACGTTTCAAGTGCGCCACATGCGGCCGATGTTGCTTTTCGCGTATCCACCTTGAAGACCACGCTTTGACCCATTTGCCTAATGAACAGCGTCCAACTTGGGTTTGTCAATCTTGTGGACAAAAATTTGGTTCACGTACTGTACTAAAGAGGCATATCAGGGAAATACATGGCGAAAGAGACATGTAAGTCACAGAAGACAAGCATTTTTTGCCAATAAAAAGAACACGGAAGTGTAAATGCTTTGGTAGAGTGGTAACAACGCAAAGACTTGCTAGGAAACCATAGGGCATGGTTGTTTGCATCATTTACGATTCAAATTGAATAAAATCTTTACACGATAGTCACGTCCTTTACAAGTACATCTTCACGTGTCAAAAGAAATTAATGAGCAATGCAAGTAATATATACAGGTTGGTCCTTAAAGTACTGAGAAAATATAGGCCAAAAATAGGCCTAAAGACACTTCACCAGATGGTAGCAGAATCCAATACATCCCTAATGTCACACCTAATGCCATAGAAGTAATGATAATTCGTAACATGAAAGTTTTCTAATGGGATTACGAACTTTGAAGCTACTTTAGGTCTATTATAGGCCTATTAATAGGCCTATATTTTTCCACTACTTTATGGACCACTCTGTATGTATTCCATAATGCAAAAGGATTAATTAAAAAACCATTGTCTAAAGCATTTATACAACATTAAGAAACAATTGCAGTTTCTTATTTTAGTACCAGTTCGTACCAGTAGATACCGTTGTCGAGTAACTGTCTCAATCTCGTTAATTTCTTATGAGTGTGGACACTTTCTAAGCTATTCGGACAATTCTGCGAAAGATTTGAACCGAATACGCTGCTTCCATCAAAGTGACGTCACGATTCAAACTTTTAGGAATGGACTTGATGCATCAGATTATGGTAGAGTGCATTATCACCACTGTGCGTGCATTTTTATGGGCGAAACTAATCAGCAGTGTTAATGCTCACCGGTAAATAAGTTTAACTTAGTCGGAATGCTCTGTGTGACGATGACCTTCTCCATTTGTTAATTACATTTGCATGAATAATTCCAGTGAAGCAAAACCGCTTGTCGGCCATCTTTAATTGGTGAATTCAGTAAAACCGAATTTGGTAAAACCGACTCTAAGAGCTGATGAGTCTGCTGCTTCCGTAGTGACGTCACACTGAGGGATCTGGAAATCAATCATGCACTTAGGCAGAACTTTGAACAGCTGCAGCAATGAGTTATATAGTGAGTGTAGGAAAGTGGTCTTAGTTTTCCCTAAATAGACAATCTTTCGAGCCAAAAACACAAACATGTAAAACTACAAGTTGCTCAAATTGCCATTAGGTTCAGATGGGCAATTAGTGACAATAAAACTTGAAATTTCAACTCCCATTGAGTATTGAGTAAAATGTTGTTACTAAGGAATGGTGTTTAACTTTTCGTTATGCATTTAGAAGTGTTTTAAAATACCTACTGCTGTAATACACAGTTGTACATTGTCGTATTTCCACTCATACGTATATTTGCTGTCTTCGCTGGTGTTTATATGTAAAGTGATTTTATGGTATTGCGTAATGATAAGATGCTTGCCAAGATTTACTGATCTGTTGTCACTGTCGATTCTGTTTTGGTGCATCAAAAATTGAATAAGAAATAAAGAATTTTGTAAATTATTTTCCCTTTTGTCAGTCAGATTAAGTAATTTACACAACCAAATTAAGCAATTTAATTTCGTTGGTCAGAATCCCATGGTTGCATTTCAAAGAAATACCAGTTCATAATAAAGGCTTACCGTACCGTAGCTGTTGTGTGTCAATTTCGCTGAGGTATTTCATTGTGTTTCCTGTAAATTTTGAATTTCTCCCAGTAAACTGATATTTTTCTGTGATCTAAGTAAGAGGCTTGGTAAGAAGGTTTAATTATGAAACAATAACTTAACCTCTGATATGTATAACACGTTCTTCACAATATTTTATCACACTTGTTGCATTCGACAGTAATATATCTCCCCAACTGATGAGTACAAAACATATTAATACCGCCACTCCCCAAATATTGTTTCGTTGCTTTAATCAAAACCTTGCTAATAAAGTTATGGAGGCTAACGTTTGTTTGCAGGTTCACGGAGAATGAGGAAAGATGTGTATTCACAAATCGAAGCCTTCACATAACTACTACATTTAGCAATAGCCATTACAATTAGTTCGGTCAAATTGTCTTTTGAAAAGCTGGTTTTCATCTAGATCACTTTTCTCGCCATAATTAAATATTGCATGTGCACAGGACTATATAGCATGTGTGCAAATTTGAAGTCTTTTACGATTTGTGGATTTATGGTTTGTTTTCTGAGACATGTATTGGGATCTTTTGAGTATAATATTGATTAAATACCAGTTATATTAGAAGATCCCTAGCAATTACGTACTTGCATTCACAATTTAAAGAATGCTATGCCTAATATTCCAAGACAGCCCATACAAAGTTCAGAGATAACTGATTTATCTGGTTTCAAACTGCCATACATTTGATTTCACTGATACTGAATGACGATTTTTGTAATTAATGCGACTGTTTAATGAATCATTTTCTCTTCTTCCTTTCAAAACCATTTGTTGTTATTTAAACTTTCTACACGTTACTCACGGTACCGTAGCTGAGCATTCTGAGGCTCCCCCTGCAAGAAAAAATCTGTGGCCCCCTATGTTAATGTAAGGTGAATTCATAAATTTTCGGTACGGTATCAGTACGAGCTATTGGGAGAGGGCTACATTATTACCTTTATCATGAAATCTTATCATTATCAAAGAGAATTTTAAATTTTTTACTCGGTATTTTTAATTTGTTTTTTTTTTAATCTTGGGAGGGGGTAGAGTAGGTAAATTTTTGCTAGGCCTTGCATTACATTAAATTCCAGTTGCTCGAACACATTTTAAATCAAAGTAGTAATGCATGAAACGCAAAGTTGAATTGCAAATTTAAAAAAATTTAAAAAAATTGACTTTCATGTAAGCACAGGCATTCTATAATAGCACGATTTAGTTAGCTGATCACCCACGTGTAGCGTTTCTACAGAAATGAAAAACTTCTATTAATGTAGAAGTCGTTCGATGCGATTGGCTCAGCGTTGTTAATCATTATTCAACACAAACAATAATTTCGTGATTTTCTTTTCCTTCTTTTTCATATTCTTCATATGAACATTTCAAACTGCCATACATTTGATTTCACTGATACTGAATGACGATTTTTATAATTGATGCAACTGTTTAATGAATCGTTTTCTCTGTCGTGAATATCCTTTCAAAACCATTTGTTTTTATTTATACTTTCTACACGTTACTCACGGTACCATAGCTGAGCATTCTGAGGAAATTCACGATCTGTTATTTTTTAAATTTTGTTGGCCAGTCCATAAACACATAATTTTGCGATGACTCGCATGAGGAATCAGCTGGCGCTGCAGTCAGCATTGGCTGGCCGGCATGATGAATGAGAGAGTCAATCGCTTCGTTTTGCGGAGAAGAAAATGGGATGGAATGGGATATTTTGTTTTTAATGCGTACTACCATTCTTGGTCGCATTGTTGATCTTAGTGTATATTTTTATTTTTTAAAAAGAGAATTACTTAAATCTCAAAATAAGCAATAAGTAATAAGTAAAAAAAATATGACATGCCTTTCATATGGTGACACTACCATTAATGGTGATTAATAAATAGACATAAATCGTTGTAAATAATATTAAGGAAAATTGGAAATTACCCAATAGGGAAAATTATACACTAGAAATAATTAAGGCGCTACGCAAGTGATCTAGGGGTGAACTGGGTAGCCGGTTCAAATCCGGGTCATGCCACTCCGACGAAACGTAAGTGCATAAAGGTGGCTTACTGAACTACGTTATTTCTAGTGTATAATTTTCGCTATTGGCTAATTTCCAATTTTCCTTATTAATTGTGATAGTTCCATCCCTTTGCATGACACTCTGTGTAACTTCATTTTGTCAAAAAAAGTGTGGTGCATACTTGTTGCAAATGACACTTTCATCAGGGATCTAGATGAATTACGCATATGGCGAGTACCTTTATGGCTGGGTTCATTTGGTACTTATGACCAAAACTGGTTTACAATTTTAAAAAAATACAACTTGTTGGTGCTGACAGCATGCGTGTATTTGTCATGTCATCCTAATGAAATATAGGTAATCCTAACAAAGGTTTCCCTAACCTTATCTGTTTTTAGTATATAATTTGGACTGTTGTGCTATTGCATTTCCTTCTCTCCAATTACGACCTTTTAAATTAAGGTTTCAAATAAAAGCCAGCCATGAACTGTTCGTTAAAAAATTAATTAAATTAATTAGGTTTCATTACGCAATAAACAATATACCACGACAACCTGCCCACTTGACTATGTGCTATGAGAAGCTTTAAGCTGTGTGATGTAGTGGAGTAGATGAGGCAACATTTCAATGTTTTTCTTTATAGTTTACTAGAGGCATCTTTCATAAGTAAGCGTCCAGTGATATGATGCGGGTCAGTGAATGGCGAAAGAATTACTCCCCTCCCCACTGAGATTTCAGTAATTTTGTGATATTATCATTTATCACGATATGTTTTTTCCCCAACACATCGTAACCTAATTTGTCGATATCGCCAATCTCAGGTGTGACCTCTTGCTCAGTGGATCAAACGACTTGTTTGATATGTCTAACTTTGTACGAATAATGAGCTAGTGGTGCGTGGTATAGCACTTTTTTCATGTTACACAACTTGCACAATAATGTTATCACAATGCTTATACAGATTAACTCCTCAGGAATTAAATGATAGATTAATTTCGTATTTATTCCATACTGTTACTCAATCAGCGATTTTCTTTCCAGATGTTGCGTCTGTGTCAGTCAGCAGGAAATGCCATATTTGTGGAAAGGTGTTTGCCGGAATAAACTCTTACACAACACTCAGCAAGCATATGAACTTGCACAAAGGAATATATCGCTGTTTGACATGCGGCAAATGTTGTAATTCCACTTGGAACCTCAAGTTACATGAATCGACACATCTTCCTGTGACTCAACGTGAAACCTATAGATGCCATTTATGCTGTACAACGTATCCTTATGCAGAAAGCCAAGAAAGTCACATGAAACGTGTGCACCACTGACTGTTGGATTCTTGATTCGAATCTAAAATATTGTCGAAGCCGCCAAAATCTTCTTTACATCCTCCTTCCATGCATCACATAACCCTTTTTGTTGGTTTATTACGCTAAATTTCGATTTTAATTAACAATACTTCAAATGGCTGGGTTCATTTAGGAAAGGGTATTTCACAACACCTCTTTTTTGTTGATTTATGATGCTAAATTGCGATTTTAATTAATCATGCCTCAAATTGCTGAGTTCATTTAGGAAAGGGTATTTCACAACACCTCTTTTTTGTTGATTTATTATGCTAAATTGCGATTTTAATTAATCATGCCTCAAATTGCTGGGTTCATTTAGGAAAGGGTATTTCACAGCACACCTTTTTGTTGATTTATTATGCTAAATTTCGATTTTAATTAATCATATCTCAAATAGTTGGGTTCTTTTATGAAAGGGTATCACAACACCTCTTTTTTGTTGGTTTATTATGCTAAATTTCGATTTTAATAAATCATACCTCAAATTGCTGGGTTCATTGAGGAAAGGGTATTTCACAGCACCCCTTTTTGTTGGTTTATTATGCTAAATTGCGATTTTAATTAATCATACCTTAAATGGCTGAGTTCTTTCACGAAAGGGTATTTCACAGCGCCCATCTTTGTTGTTTATTATTCTTAACCATCTTTGTTGTTGGTAAACTTTACCTCTTATTGTGCGTGTGTATCTGACTGCTATTTTTTTGTTAAGTGTTGCTACCTTTTTAACTTTATTATGTTTGAAATAAGTCAATAGTTGCAATAAAAATGCTGAAAAAAGACTCAAATTTTCATTTAATATTTGTAATATTAGTGTTAGGGTTAGAAAATATGCAATAGTATGAATTTTGAGCAAACATGTAGAAAACTTTTAGAATATTTCGATACACTTATTTGCAGATTGCAGCACTTTCTTCTGACCCGATTGACAATTTAGCAGTTAAAAACTCTAAACCCTTTACCCTTTACCTTGTGATTTCTTCTTTAGTTAAAAAAACTCCTTGCCATGAGTTCTCCAAAATAACAGTTGCTGGCACCACCTACATAAAAATATTACTTACTTAATTATTTTATTTTATTTTAATGGTAAATTGTGAATTAGGGCAGAAGGTAGGCCTACTGAGAATAAATGCATCGAAATAGTACCAACTTTTTTTTTTATAAATGTTCGTGCAGACTGGAATTTTATAAATTCATGTCATATTAGTTCGGAAAATAAAAAAATGTCTCCATTGGTTTCATTTTTGCTACCTGTGGTCATAGAGACAAGAAGGCATTTTTTCTGGCGTAGACACATGTACAAAATCAGATTGCCGTCCGACAATAAAAACAAGTGTTGCGACAATTACTTCGTTTACTTACTCGCCTACCTACATCCCGATCAAAAATAAACCCTGGATTCTAAATAAAACATAAAAATCAAAGTGTAAAATGTGCAGAACCAGTATGAATAAAACACTAAGCCAGTAGCACAGGCGACAAATCAACACACCTATATTTCGGTATCAACGAGAAATTGAACGATACCTTCATCAGAGATAAAATATAAAAGATAAAAAGTTAAAAACACCTTACATAACAGTATTCATGTTTCCACCATGTTGCTTCGTTGCCGTGCATGCAGAAATTATGTAGGGAGTTTGGTGGTGACTGATTTATAACAATTGTTACAAGGAGTGGGGTAGTATCAGAAATGTGATATAACAAATTTACCATTTAATATGCTGCAGTTATCGTCTGTTAGCATAACAATATTTTTTAAATTTTTAGTATGGTGTTAAAACGTTGATTCTTCATTCCAAGTACAATGTAATGCAGTTGTATTCAACACCCATTGGTATGCTTGGGTAAAACTTGGAAATTATTACAGTGTGGGGATAGGTGTTTGTAGAGGTGTGACATAATTGTTTGGTGGGTATTTTGAATATTGTGAAATTTGTGATAAAGGGATGGGGTATTTCAAAACAAGTCAAAATACGTGACGTAATTTTGGATGGAACATAGAAATTAATACATAGACAAAACTATTCGTAGCACCAAAATACAATCTCAGTGTAGTGAAGCTCATAAACCTCAAATTAAACAACCTCACGTAAAATTAAATAAACAAATAATTAAATGAATTCAAGCACCTTCAAGCACCTTCAAGCATCCTCGTACGGTAGCCACTTGGTTACAAAACTTTGGGTAAGTTGGAGCAGATTTACAAAGTTTTCATTGAGTCAGATGTCTGACAAGGAACCTGTTTGTGTGTGTATTTTTCAAAGAGATGCACAAACATTGGCCAATCAGACTTCAGGCTTCTTTCAGGCATCAATCTCGTGATTTTCTTCTTCAGCCAGTTAACAATCATCATGTATATTGTGCATTGTTTGCACCTTTTAGTTGAGTTATTTTTTATTTTATGTGCTTCATAAATATGGTGCAAATAAAGTAGTTCTGATTTGTGACTCACACATTAATGAATTCAATTCTTTATTACGACAGTCTCTATTCAGTAGTTGTAATAATTATTTTCGACATAAACGCGTTGTTGCATTTGTTCCTGGTCTCTTTCAGGAAGTGCATCGAATTTTTTCACGCCATGGTGTTTGAGTTCTTAGTAAACCAATTTAGTAGCTGCGGCCATTCGCCCACCCCTCTCCCTCCCTTCTTCTCATAATCCGAATGTTGGCACTGACAATTCCGATTTTTTTATACCCACATGTGCAAATTTTGATGAAGCTCTGTCAAACCCAGTACTTGATTCACATAGAGATGTAGTATACGTTATTGGCTGCCAAACTTGCACATTCATCTATGTTGGGCAATGCAAAAGGGCTTTGGATACTCGCAAACGGGATCATGCCAAGGCCCTGGTGAAGGAGGACGAAGCATATGCAGTTGTCAAACATCATAACAAGACAAAACATATAATAGACGTTAGCAAAACTCAAATCCGTTATCATGAAAAACTAGAAAAGATTAGGTTACATCTGGAATCGTACACTATGAACACCATCAAGAAATTTCAACAATTCAGTACTGGGTTAACCTCTTTAATAATTTAAGTGTAAATATTTTATGAATTCTGGGTACGACTTCTTTCCAACACGGCCGTGTTGTTGGCTGCAGAAGAGTGTTGCTGCTTGTCTTTTTAGTTTTGTGTGTTTTTATTGTAAGTATTTGCTGTTTGGGTTTTTTTAATGTTTTAACATCACACTCATCTTTGTTTGTATTACGTTTTAGGTGATCAAGGTCCGCATATTAGGAATGAAAATTTAAATTTGCTCGTTTTTATATGTTGTTGTGGGATTTGTGCCAGTCAGTGGGTATCTTGGAACAGTTCCTTCTCTTCTCTCACAAAGTAATTCCGAAGTTGTCTGTATTCTTATGATCTGTGGCACACATTTTTAACACAAAATCTACGAACTTATTGGATTATTTCTAATGATGTGGCCAGGTGGAGGATCTGCAAACAATAATTGCAACTCAGTCTCCACAAATGAGCAAATCAACAATAGGGTGTCAATGGGCAGAAAAAGAAACTCTTTTAGAAAGTGCACTTACTAACACTCAAACTGTACTGCGCAGAAGATGTTGGATACTGAAAATGTAGGTACTGCGATTCACTGTCATATTGCTTAAAGAGGTTAGAGTGTATTGCAGAGAAGTAGAAAGGTATCACGATCAGTGGTCGTTTGGATTCCCTTAACAGTTATGAGCAAATGTTAAATGTTAAAATGTTACATATGAGTAGCTAGCGCCACTGACAGTTCTCATCGCAACCGACTTTAAAGCATTTTTTGTTTACTGATTTCAAGCGGAATTCTGTAGCGAGCTATTAAAGGCACTGTTGAGGAATGGCACTCGGCGTGTCTCCGCAGTTGCCGTGAGGAGGTGGTGTTGGCCCGTTTGCGCATTGGTCACACTCGA
>JAHWFP010217798.1:34439-56396 GCA_023313725.1 Lithobius niger | reverse complement strand
CATTTACCCTTTACCTTGTGATTTCTTTCTTTATTTGATATTTAGTGATTGAAACTTATAATAGCAATCCCCTCCCGTACCCATTTCAATATGATTTTATCCTCCGTTTTTGTTCGTTTCATCTCGTTAGTCTGATCTTGGTGCATTTCTCCAATTTGGACTGAGACCCATTTATTCGGCCATGTAGGAGCATGTGTATTAACCATAATGGTGCACGAAACGAATAAACACAAGTTGCCACATTTCGGGCTAGGGGTGGTAAGATTCAAAAAATTATCATCCCGATAAAACCTTTTAAAATAATCATGATAAAACAACTTTGGAAGCTGGAATAACCATTCAAATTTGTTGATTAAAAAAACCGTGGCTGAAGTCTAAAGTTCAACCTTCACGAATGTGAATTGTGTGGCACTCGCTGTTTGACGAGAAGACATTTGGTATTGTCCATTACTTCGTCACCATGTAGAGGCAATTTAGCGGTTGTGATGATCAAATATTGTTTGCGTTAACTCAGCTCACTTGGCTAGCAACAGTATTGCACACTTGGTTGGAGAGCCCTTGTAATCGCGCACACGATGCCACAAACCGCTTGTTTCTAGCCATTACGGTTTCCTAGATATGACAATATTAAGCATCGGGGTTTGCACAATAATTCGATAAATCAGAAAAAGTGCAATACGATAATTGACGAACTATTTTTATCGCGATATTATCGAATTATCGATTGTCGTGCCAACCCTAGTTCGAACTATTATTATGCAACTTGCATATACCTTTTGTGTCCCGTTTTGATTTGTCATTTTACACATCTCACCTGTTGCTTCCTGTCTGTGATAATATTTTTTAGTCTTATTTGGAGTACGAAGTATATGCACATCTTTCTATATACAACAGCAGTGGCGACCAGCATCCTATTGTGTAATATTATTACTGGAAGTATTATTATTTTGTTAGCCTTATTTGTATTGAACAAGTGCTTTCAAATAAATAAAAAATGTCTTCTTAATGTAAATGAAATCCATTAGACATTTTCACACATTGGGCACGTGACATTACAGCAGCTTGTGATGAATAACACACCTTTGTGGCCAATTTGACACACCATCCCTGGTTTGTACAATTTGGTTTCCTAATGTTGATGGGATGGAATGCCAATGTCACACGATTCTGTACCCGGACCACTGCACTGTGACTGAGGTTGGCACTAATGACCAAGCTGTCGACGCGCCATTAAGCCTCACCTCCCCCCCCCCCTCTGTACATTTGCTTCATTTTTTTTCTTTACCGTTTCAGATAATTCCATGTATCACCAAGACGGTTTCCCATGCCACATTTGCGGTAAACTTTTCATGTCACTTCCATCCAGGAGGAATCACATGTATGTTCATACAGACAAATATCGATGTGACATCTGTAACCTCTGTTGTGCCTCATCGTGGCTTCTTAACCTTCACATGTCCAAGCATCTTCCCGAAAACCTGCGTAAAACACGCCCACGATGTTCCCTATGTGCGCGAATATTTGGATCATACAGTAGCTACGAAAATCACATGAAGAAGAAACACCCAGACATGAGCGTATTACCAGATTAATAACTTAATGAGTGCGCCAAATAAAGTGTCAAAACGTACAACTCGTTAATAGGTTGGTACATGAGTAGGAAAGATGATAATGTAGGAGAGATGCTTATGGCCCCCTCGTTTGTTTTGCAGCCGCAAATAATGCTGAAATTAATCACACGTGACAATGTAAACCACAAAAAACTTGCTTACGGTTGGTTGTAGACTTTTTAAGTGATCCAATTTACTATATGCAGATTTAAATCGGTGGGCAGCACCCAGTATACACCAAAGGGAGAACAAGAAAAAGGGGTTCTAAGCTCAGGACGTTTTTCAAAACGCTTTGCTAAAATTCACCTTCTAGTGGCCATGTAAACGTAGTCAATGTCTTTGCAGTGTGTTATTTGCAGTATGTCATTTACGTAGTCATAGTGTGTAATTACTCCAATTTAATGTTCTTTCAGCATGCTCTGTCTTGCTAGTCCTTCAGCAGTAAATTGTGATTTGTGTAACTTTGTGAACATTTATTAAAAGTGAAAGATTTTATTTCTCTTAGGTACCGACCTATATTTTTTATCGAAATCAGTGTTGCTCTATTTCTAGAAATTGAGCATTGGTTAGCTATTGGTCACACGTATCTAAAAATTGTTTTCGTTTATTGTTGAATTTTTTTTAGAGCCAGAGTTGGTACATTCATGAATTTTTCAGCTAATGTAAACACTAAACCTTTGTTTAAAATAAAGCTAATTGTTTGTGCACTTTCTTCATAGCCGTGCTTCTACCCTTGTTGATTTCCAATGATCATTCAAATAACTAATTCAAATACAAAAACTAAATTCCACCACAGTAACAATATGTAAATAACAAATAAGAAATCAAATACAATAATTGATTCATATACTAAATCAAACAACTAAATCAGAATTTTTGCGATTGAGTTTTGCAAACAAAAGGATCGTCAGACTTATTTTTTAACTCAGAGGAATTGGCTTAACTGTCGTACATTTTTGTTTTAATTTAGTATTTTGGTATCTATTGCATATTGTAGTATATAACTTTTGCATTTATCAAAATTTCTACTGTCTTCGTGCTTGGGAATGTACTGTTTTGTCAGACATCTTCTAAAACACAGTAACTTGGAACAGTATAAATACCTTTGCCCACTTTTGTTACTAGTAAAGTACTATAAATATTGGTCACTCGATACGTATTCGGTAGGCGTACAGTACAAGGTCATTTTGAATATGTGGAAGCATTTCAAATTGGAAGGTTGTGTTAGCAATTTATGCCATTCTAGTGTATTTGATTTACGGATGTATGCTTTACCAGTTTTGTAAATGCCTACACGTCAGAAGTTAATTAGTGTAGCCTACATGAATAAAACAAACATAATATAAACGGAAAGTCAAGTGCCAAAAAAATAGTTAAGTTTCGGTAAACTTTTATTACGTTCATGATGTAGGATCAATGTCCATGTTGCAACGTTTACTTCGTATTCCACCCCTCATCCAGGTCACATCATTAAACTGTGCCGGAATTTAATTTCACCAAAGTAATGCTAGTAAGCAGTGCACATCAGTAATCATGGGAGAAATTGCCTGCGGTCAGCAGGCGAAGCCCTCAGTTTCTATCCAGTTGTGCATTGTGTGGATAGACTATTTTCCAGACTACAGGAAATTAATTTGCTTTTAGGTAAACGTGTATATACGTGTGTGCGTTATACAATATACTGTACAATTTTATACATATTATATATTGTGTGTATGTGTGTATTATACAGGGTGAGGCAACTAAAGTGTTACGAGCTGATATCCTGTGAATGGCCAATGAAAGAAAAATAATGCTAGAAATGCAATGATAGGTGTGATAGGGGACGTTTAGACGAGAAAAAAGGACTGGCCTTGAATTGACATTTCAAGGTCATCGTCGTGCTATCTTTCAAACGAGATGCGATATGGCAAAAAGGTAAATTAGAATGTAGGACGCAAGGAGACAATATGACCAATAACAACAACAAAAAAAAAGAGTCAAAATTGGATAATAAACAAAATAGTTACGACGATGTTTAAAAGCTAACTCTGAACATGCTGCCTGCACTGTAGTCAAATGTAAATGGTTGCATTACTGCACTTAATTTGGGAATCTGAATCATAAAGATATTACGTTAGGTATTAGCAAAGGCGGTAGCCTTTACTGTAACGTTTTACCTCAACCTCCCATGTTAAAGCCGAAATTTTGACGCTTAATATCTCCGCCACCCCTAAATAGTTTTCGATTAAAATGGTACGTAAGCTTTGTTAAACTCTTTGAACAAACGTACCAAAATTCGTTAAAATACGCCGAAGCAAATCGGAGATCTGAATCTACGCTGAAACCATGAAATTCGTTTTAGGCTTGTTGTTGTTGGTACGACACCTTTGTGCTATGTACTCTACTTATCAAACTATTTGTCCTATAAAGCTGGTTCTTAGCTCATTTTACAGTTACTGCTCTGTAGATATGCCCCTTCCGTAAAGCCTTTTCTAATTGATCAACTGTTTCAGAGGTTGCGGATGCGGAGCTCTAAACGACCAGATTGATTTAGTTACATTGTTTTAAACATTGCTGCTATGCAAGGATGCCAATCAAACACCAGCTGCAAGAAATTGATAAAGATACAAAACATAAAAAAAAACTAATCTAATTTGCATGATAACGCCAAAGTAGCATGAATTAGAAAACAAAAACGAATTATTTTGATGCTACAAGTTTAACTGATCTGAAGTCAAAGTAGCAAATCACACGAATAAACTTTCCTGTGAGGTTTCAGATATTGCAGTTTTACTGTATTGCTTAATCCTCGTGAAACCTTACTGCTGTATCCAACCATTACAAACGTCAATACAATTAAAGCCAGAGCCCAAATTTCAAAACTTTTCATGCCTAAACGGTCCGGCCACTTACGGTCCGGCACTTACTTGTTGATTGTCGCCATCTTGATGGTGTTCGTCGTCGGTTCCATCTTCCGCATGACATTGCGCGTCAGTTGGGCGATAAGTCTGTCCTCCTGTCCGGTGTTTTTCAATTTTTGCAGGAGGTACAGATGTATGACAAGATTTAGATTAGGGGTTTGAATAACATCTCTGTAATGTGTGGTGCAGTGGCAACCCGGACCACTGCACTGTGACTGAGGTTGGCGCTAATGACCAAGTTGTCGACGCGCCATTAAGCCTCAATCCCCCCCCCCTCATGCCTAAACAAAGGAATAATAACGTAAGGCTAAATACTCGATTATTTCTTGGGTAAATTTTCCAGTGTTCGTCAGTCACGCCGTCTACTTTCCGTTCATCACCCTTCTGATTCAAGATTTTCTAACCTGATGACGAAAATTGAAAATTTGCGAAACGTTGTTTGTATTTTTATGTAGTACTGCTTGGTTTGCCTTCACATAATCAAGATTTTCAGGCACTTTTCCTGGCATGGAATTTCGTTATTAATTTCCCGGACATTTTCAGGTTTTCAAGGACTTGCACAAACCCCAAATTACCTGTAGGCCTGTCCTAAGCACACTAAGTCGATTAGTTTGTAAACATTTTACAGCGATGTCGTTTAGCCAAGTAACCTAGAATGCACCAATCATTATCTGATCTATCGTGTGCAAAAGTAAAAATGCTAAAAACATTTTAGAATGCAGCAGTAAGGTTTCACGTGGATTAAACAGCACAGCAACAGTGCAGTATCTAAAATCTTATGGGAAACTTTATTTGTGTTCCTTTGCTGTTTTGACTTCGGATCAGTTCAACCTTACCTTAAGCATCAAACGAGTTCGTTTTTGTTTTGTCATTTCGTTGTAATTAGCCTTGAATTTTACTCCAGGACTGTCTTGGCAAGCTCAAGACTTTACATTATAATAGTCAGGGACAAACTTTTGACCTGGTACTACCAGTGAGTTATTTAAAAAATGGCGGAATAGTTCCCATCTTTGGCATAATCAAATTTAAAATGTACGAACAAAATAGCAAAAATAACAATAATGTAGCAGCCCATTGCACTCATTTCGTCAAGACCTACAATTTTTCAATATTTTTCACATTTTTCATGCGAATGGGCAGGTTAAATATTGGTCAGGTTTACTGCAAATGAAATAGCATTTTTTGTTATCAGGTGTGACATCTTACATTTTCAAATCAACGGGCTGCTCTGATCAACTAATTCCTTACCTCTTGCGATATTGAATTTCTTCCATCAGGGCTGGATGGGAATGGTGAAGATACAAACAGTTTCCATTATGAAATAACTTTCGATTATGATACGTAATAAGTCTGCGTACACACTGTGAAGATGCCTTGCACTGGTGACACACATGAGTGTGTACCAGCTCAGCAGCCACACTTATTGTGCACTGTTAGTACAAAAGTTGTGTTCATAATGTGTCCAAGAAACTCCTGGTCTTTAAATAAGGTAATGCTTTGCACAGGGGTGGATGGATATGGTGAAGATAGAAACAGTTCCCATTACGAAATAACTTTCAATTACGATACATAATAACTGCGTACACACTCTGAAGATGCTGTGCACTGGTAGCACATATGAGTATGTACCAGCTCAGCAGCCACACTTATTGTGCACTGTTAGTACAAAAATTGTGTTCATAATGTGTACTACTACTACACAAACTGTGCACTGCTAGTACGTAATGCGTGTGGTAGCTGAGCTGGTCTCACTTCTCAGCTATATCGGAGTATGTAATTTAACATTGCGTGCCAAGCTACTTTTACGTTCTCTTTACTTTGCTTTTGTTTACCTGATCATTTCATATGGTATTACAATTTGGGGGGCCTCTACGAAGATTAATCTGCAAAAAAATTTAACTTTACGAAAAAAGTCAGTTCGATTTTTTGCTAAAGTACCGAGCAGGGAGCATACTCTGCCCTTGTTTGAAATACTAAATCTTCTACGTCTTGACAATGTTTCAAGTATGCTGTGTGTATATATATGTACAAATCTTTAAAGAAAAATGTTGGGAACCATCTCTCTATGGTGTAAGTAACTACAGAACGTTTTGTGATGTTCACACTCACAACACCAGCAGCAGTGATAAACTTGTTCCTCGTAAATGTAGGACTACTATGAGAAAATGAGTCTGTCTTACACTGCTCCCATTGTGTGGAATGACATACCAAAGTCAGTTTCTGGTAAATTAAACTATCGAAATTTTTTAATTGTCGTAAGAAAATATTTCGTGACCCCATACAAATCAAATGTAATATCTTAAGAAGTGTTTTATTATTATTACTACTTCTTGTCTAGTGTTCTTTTTGCTTAGTTTGTTGTGTTTTCCTTCTTGTCAATTATTTTGTTATTTTGTGCTTTCTGCCTCTATAAAATAGGAATATTGCATTCCTCGCGGCAATCTTCACCATGTAGCATGCTTCATGAAAATAAACTAAATTATTATTATTATTATGCACATTAACCGAAATAAGATTTACCATTTATGGAAGATCGGGAAGACGTTTTGAGGATACGTGAGTGTAAAATAAGTTTTATCTGACTTTCTTGCATGCGGTTCAGTGCTTGTACGACGAAATAGCGTCAAACTCTTTTTCAGTCAATGTGCAATAGAAGCGAAGCATGTTCCTAGTATTGATATTTATTCCACAGGGGCTTGTTGTCCCGTCATCCGTCGCGTGGGTTGCACACTCTATGCAGGTAATGAAAGGGGTGAAACCAGGCAGAAAACATATCGTAGAACAATCCTTTTCTTTAATAATCACTGGAACTCGCACTGAATGTTTTTACTGTTAATATTTCTCACGTTGTAAGTCATTATTGTATCGCTAGGTTGTTCAGAGCGATCTGAGAAGCTTTTCAATTTTTGCTATCCCACTCAACTTCTGGTTAAGGCTTTTTACCTCGATATGCTAAAACACTTCTCGGGTCACGCTGGACAACATACGTGTACAAATAATGACCTCGAACATGAGACAAGTTATCAATGAAGACGAGCGGCGCGAGTTCCATTGATGATTATAGCACTTAAGTTTAAAATTTAATAACACTCAATTGTTCTACGATATGTTTTCTGGCCAGTATCCATGTGACGTGCGAGCAGTCAAGACGCCAAGTCCCTGTGATTTAGTCATAGCAAAAATTTGCTTTGCCATATCTGCATCCGTCATTTTTCAACATTAACAAGAGAAGCAGCTGATGGCTGAGGCTAAGGATTACTATAAACTTATGGTAAAACTAATTGTTCCTCACTTTTTTGTTAATAGGTGGATCCTTAAATTTGTGACAAATGTCCGAAAAGATTTGCTTCTTACAACGGCTTCCGAAAACACCAGTATTAACAAACAGAACGATACAAATGCTCGATCTGCGGAAAATGCGAACAACGCTTTGCCACTCTAAGCGTGCGATATCTGCTTTTTTGTCCGAGACAAACATTTAAAAACACAAACAACGTATACATGGCCAAGTGCCCAAGCAGATGTAAATTAATGTTCTGGTTGCATAACACACTTTCACATTGCCAAGAATATCAATCGTTAGTTGCATGATTATTCACAAAACAAAACGAAAAAAACTTTATTGTTTCAAGCTGTACATGTGTTCTAACGTACAAGCCTGTTAATTTTATTTTTAAAAAAGGTAAATAAAATTAGAAATTTGCCATTTTGTCTTTTTTTTCACTTCGTGGTACGACAGATTTATAATGCTTAGGTAAATTTTGAGAATGCATACCAACTTAAACGTTACTCGTTCAGTTAACAAACTCAAAATCCGTGAGTTATACAGACGTTGTCAACAAAATGTATCTAGTCGTACCACAACGTAATGATTTAACTTTTCTCCATTGCTAAATTGTTACGGGGAAACTGCCTTTATTTGAACGGATTTTGACTTAGTACATGCTGAAAATGTCGAAAAAGCAATCGGCTCGATTTTGTTAGGATGGTGTATCATCCAGAATAAAATCAGAAGTGTCTGTAGAAAAAAAACAAGTTACTTCGATTCAAACCTGAAGCTTGGGAAGCACGTTTCATAAAACGAACTATTACATCAATTACGAATTATTAAGATGGATCGTTAGTTTGCAATTTACAAGTTATTTTGATTTTTAAACGTAGTGTTCAGCTGATTTTTTAATTATTATTTATATTTTTAATTATTATTTATTTATATTTATATTTTTTAATTATTATTTATTTATATTTGTGACGAGCTCTACCGTCTGCATTTTTACATCGGGTTTATTTTGTCGTATTGTTTATACGTTGCTAAGCCTCTGGATTGGCACAACTGTTTTGGGGTAGACAGCAATGGCTTGCTAGTTGAACTGTATATTTGGAGGTGAAATACCTTTATGGTTTATGCCTAGGCCTCTTGGATAAACAAACGTTCATTCGTGATGTTATGATTACAAACCTGAGTCTCCGTGAAAGTTGCTTTCCTGGTTTGCACCTTGAACCCCACAATATTTATATTTTTTTAAATTTATATGAGGAAACAAATTTTCCTAAATCTTGTCCTGGAGTCTACATAGCTAAGATTATGCAGAAATGTAATTTAAAACTAAAAAGTAGTCCACAATCATCTACTATGACTAGTGATTTGAACAGTAGGATAACTGAACGTTTTTAAAAGTGTGTATCCAACCAAATACTTTTGTTGCATATAAACTTTGTTATGATTCGCACGTGATAGGTTGAACCTTGTGCATTGCCATAATGTTCGTGGTCAACCATTTTAGGCCAGGTCACTCCACCTCCTATTTTTTATGCTTCTTTCTTTTATTTGAACTGGGCTCTGGGTGCCAAATTTTAAGTTATGCATAATTTAAGGAGAAAAAATAACTGAAGGTGAATCTAGCAATTTATATTATTTTTTTAAGGCTTCTTGGCCTTTTCGGACAATAGGTTCTGGCTATCTGTCCAGGAATAGCGCTCGGCTTGTCAACGTAGTCTCCGGAAAGAGATACTGTTAGTTCATTTGCGTATTGGTTACACCAACCTTATTCATTTCTTCCTTATGATGTGAGTTACCCTTCCTGAAAGTCATTGGTGTCGCTGGCCTCCCGCAGCACTTTCTTGTTAATTGTTACCATCTTGATGGTATTTGTCGCCATTTCCACCTTCCGTGGAACGTAGCTTGTCATTTGGGCGTTGATTCTGTCCTCCTATCCGGGGTTCTTCAATTTTTGCAGGAGGTACAGATGTACAATAAGCTCCAGACTTGGGGTTCAGTTAACATTGGAGTTCGGTAGTGGCATCCCGGCTGCTGCACCGTGACTGACGTTGGCATTAATAACCTAGATGTCGACATGTCATTAAGCCTCAATCCCCCCCCCCCCAACGCCTTTTTGAATATTTTTAACGACATAAAACATGACTGAAATATAGTTCCTAATGTGTACGCAGCGTGGACGCAGTTTCATGCAAGTTAGGAAAGAAATGCGGTAAATAGATCTGGCTTTTTATGTTCGATGTTTATTTGTCCGGATAGCTCATTAATCAGAATTTGGTGTTCTGTTGTGTAAGTATTCATTTAAATACTGAAAATTACCATTGGCATCTTCAAGAAAATTCTATACATAATTACGAAAAAAATAATGTATACTTATAATTTTTTAATTTCTGTATATTTATTTATTTATTGCATCAATTAACACTATTGCGCAGTAAAAAGTAAAGGTCTGCAAATGTGTTACGGAAATCATTATGTTGTCAGTCACTTACACGTAAAGGCATTCATTAGTCACACGTTTAGGTCGTGGTACGTCTGTTATATTTGCTGAATGGGTGAATTTGAACTTGCTTTGAAGTAAACTCAGTTCCTCAAAATATCCAAATCGTATTCAAAAGAAGACTGGAAATTCGTAGTGAATGACTTCACAGAAAAGCTATCGACGAATGACATTTACTATGAGTGGAAGAAAGTGCTGATTCTTCTTCATTTCTAATGAAACTTCTTAATAGCCGGCAAGAACCTTTTGGATTTCAATTTTTTTTAGTATTAATTTATACTTTTTTGTTTCAGATTTCATTTCCCTCACTTGCCCAGAATGCCAAATTCCTTTCACTTCCGCGCAAAACCTCCGCAGCCACATGTTCATTCACTGCGAGCGGTATAAGTGTCCTGTCTGCAGTATGTGCTTTCACTCATCCCGTAACTTACGATTTCATTCTTATAGACATTTAAGTCCTGAAGAACGGGAAAAGATTCCTTTGTGTACCAGCTGCAAAACCACCTTTCCAACTTTGGTAGAGCTTCAACAACACAAGTTGAGCGGACATAAATCTATGAAATATCTGTAGTTAGGAGTCATATAGTATGTGTGTTTATTGATTTAATTCAAAACTGATGTTTTGGAAACTGTGCTTGTGTCGGTATTCCATCTGGTATTTGATAATTGATACAATAGTGTATACGGTTTGCTAAAAAAAATCAGTTTAATAACATTTGCATTAAAAATATTTCATCTTATTGGGTGGGAAGATGATCCAGATTTAAGGAAGAAAACGTTACAAGCAACAAGTCTGTTTCGACCAGTATAAAGGTTATCTAAGTATGGATGGGAATAACCTAGGAGTTGACGTGCCCTTCACGTCCTTCTTTATCTAAATTTAGCCTAATGGGGCAAAAATTACATTTAATTACACTCGGTAGTATTTAGTAGATTACAGTAAATGTGCAATGAAATTATCGATAAAAGATTTCCGTACCCACAGTCGATATAAAACGAGTTACATTTCTACGCTATTTAAACCATTTGCAGCAACTTCCTCAGACCATAACCAAGGTGTTCACATGTCATTCATGTCCTTCCTTATCTAAATTTAGCCGAATTGGGGCGGGGGAGGGGAATTACATTTAATTACACTCGGCAGTATTTAGTAGATGACAGTAAGTGTGCAATGGATTTATTGATAAAAGATTTCCGGACACACAGCCGATATAAAACGAGTTACATTTCTACGCTACATTTCTACGTTACATTTCCACGACAGTTTCAATTGAAACATATTGTATCATAGATGTTCATCATACAGTCAATGTCACCGATTAAAAATGAAGTGTTCATAGCAGTTCAATGTTTACACTTTTGTTTTGTCAGGCTCACATTCACTCGTCAGTGGCTGGTTTTTGTGTTTGTACCTGCTCTCTCGTTCATAAATAAGGGTGACGCTTGGGGTGAACACGTCATTGGATGATTAACCGTTCGTCAAATTCTTCTTATTTAACTTACATTGACTGTTTGGCAAACAATCAATGTAATTAAATAACAATTTTGTATAGCATCGAAATATAAAATGCCTCATACCCACTGTGCGTCTGGCTACCTTTTACAAAGAATAACATAAATAAAGATGGATGATACCGATGAAAATACTAACCCAACCACTGGTAGGACAACTTTGTGTATTGAATATCCCATTGCAATAACGGGATAAGTCGAATTACCCCACTATATCTCTAGTATCAGTTTCAGCAAGGGGTAATTCTTAAAGAATATTTTTTTGCACCACTGGGTTCCAGCAAGTACTCGAAGCTGGTGCGGTGGATGCTCCTGCTTAAGTTCGTTTGTACCTATGCAACAATAATAAGGTAACAAAAATAGCATGAAAAGAGTTAGCTAACAAGAATACCTATAAATTAGACCATTAATTGTACTTATTATTGATAAAATAGTCAGTAAGGTTTACTGTACCATTACCATTTACTGCCATAATAATTCGATAATACATAATAATGAATAAATAACAAAGTGCCATATGTAATGGTCTACAATGTTTGGAGACCCATAACTCAAAACAGGTATTTCACTACTCACTCCATTATTGCATTGAGATGCTCAATGTTTGTAACAGATCATGAGAACAACCGAACAATGATACGATAGAATCATGGAAACTATCACAATAATCCTGATATGGCCTCAGTTTGATAAAAAATGACATCAACAATAATTATAATTGGTCTGATTCATTTCAGTGTGTAGGTTCGAGTTCTAGGCAAAACAGTTGTAGTTTTTGTTTCTTTCTGAATATTGCATCTTTTATTCTCACAAAGCCTGTCAGTTCTGAACGAAGCAGTTCAGTACTGACTGTCTGCTTCGTTAACTCTGTATTTGTGATTTATTACACTTGTTATACTCCTCATGTACGATTCATTTTGTATCTAGGTTTTGTAAAACACGACTTTCGTATGTAAAATATTTTTTTCAACGTTTGTCTTGCACCTTTCTTCCTACGTTGTGTCATTCATCTGATTCGACAAATTTAAAACATAGGGAAAGTCAATTAAGTAGATGGAATACTATGGACAGTGGCGCAGGGAAGGGGAGGCCAGGATTTCCCTAAAATTAATTCAGCCATGCATTTTTATGAACATGTCGTAATGCTAAACAAAATTCTTCGGGAACATCTGAAAAAAGTGCATCCATAAGCCGAATATGATGTGTGATTCACACATGCTAAAGTGATTCAGCTTCCAGGGTTCTGCCCTGGGCTCCTCGGGGAAGCTGACAGTGCTTTCTAGACTCGTTAGCTGGCTTGTTCGCACCCGCCGAAAGTTTTTCATGGCTGCACCATTGTGTTCAACATGACATGGAAGCATAGGCCTACATACAGGTCTCCTGAAATACTATTACGTTGTCCGTTTAAGCTGACAACTGTTTGATGTAACAGTCGTATTACTAAACCATCCGACCAGCCATATAAGCTTCTGTGCCACTTTTACAACGGCTGCCATTAGCAAGATGCAAATCATTGATAAATATTGGCGATTTACACAACAGTTTTACTACTGCCTAGTTTTACAATCGAATTTTTTTTAGTGTTAAAACCAATTTAGAAGTTTTAAGGTCAAATATAGGATTTTGCGTGAATTTTAAGTCCGGACAGGCTGTAATTAACGTCATCGACCGAAAAACCAACACAAACAGGTGAATCAGCTACGAATCAGCAGATGCTGTGTGACAATAATTGTCACACATCATCTGCTGATTCGTAGCTGATTCACTTGTTAGTGTTGGTTTCTTGGTCGATGGAGTTAATTACAGCGTTAATTACAGCCTGGTTCATCTGGAAAGGTTAGTGCAACTATATTATAACCTTTTGTGTTCATGATTTTTTTTTTATTTGAGTCAAGATTCCTGCAAGTCCTGCAAGTCCTGAAGAAGAATTGGCTTCGGAATGTAAACTTTAATTTCAGTATAATTGTCTACCTTTCAGGGATTCATCCTCGATATGGATACTTTTTTTTAATTCATGCTATCCTGCCTCCTTGATTTTAACATGTTCACGAACTTGGAATATTTATAAAATGTTGACATGCAGGTCTTACTTTCAAAACCTAGAAAAAAAACCTGACATTTTATTGCAAGTTTCTTAGACCGCTGGTCACTCTTCTGGCAGAAAAATAATAATAAAAAAATTTTAAAAAGTAGACTAGATTAAATTGCATCATTGCGTTTCAATCTTTTCTAATTTTTTTATGTTTTGTTCGGATCAGTGGGTCCAAATATTTGTAATAAAGTGTCAAGTTGCGTTCATTCATAAAAGATGAGCCTGACACACTCACATTCGGTATACACTTTATTCAAAGACCTGAATTTTCGGACTCGAATTTTCAAAGAGCCCCAAGTTGCCAGGTGAAAGTAACGCCCTCATATCAGCCTGGAACCTAAATTTAGTGCTCATTTAGTGTCATTTTTTCATCAAATGTTGGGATTTTGTGAAATTTGTTGAACAATCCATTTTTTTCTGAAACACTGAGGAGTTCCCGTCTGTTTTAATTATTTGCATCTCAAAGCAACGTTGTGGTGAAGATGCCATTTAGGACACTGTCTAATGGTTAAGAGAAATTGACTCTGCCGGAGACGTCAGGAAGGATAAAAGTTGGAGGGGTGTAAACCAAAAATTTACCAACATAATTTTACATCTAGCCAAAAATTTATGTAATTTCTCCGACTGATTTGCCGACTGACCAAAAATTATGTAATTTTGCCGATTGATTTACCAACTGCCCACCAAACTTGGGGGGGGAGCGGCTTGTGACACCCCCCCCCCCCAATAAAAACGTCCCTGGACTCAACTTCACTACTTGATAAATCGAATGATCTGTTTCCAGTAGAAATTCATTTAAGTAAGTGATCTTACCATTTTGAAACTCATGCTTGAATTAAATAGAGTAGATTGCTTTTATAGTTCGTATTTACCGTATTACATGTTTTTCCTTTGTACTAATCTGGAATAATTTTATGCATTAAATACGTTATCTACTTGTAACTGACAATATGGCAGCAAATAAGCGGTAATGATTCTCTTTTCAGCATCAATGTAAGCCTCAACTTGGTGTATGTGTGACTTCAGATTTGGGTCACTGAATGTTCTTCTTCCTTCCTCCCGTCCAGCTGACTGTGGTAATGAAAATGGAACTTGAGCAACTAATACATGCCACATGTAATTTCGAGTAGAAAAATGTGGATGATGTGGAAAAATTAAAAAAAGGTAGAATTATACAAGACGATTTTTTTTGCTTGCTCCAGGAGTCCTCCAAGAAGAAAGAGTGAGAACTTTTGATTCAATGTAACGTAATGTTTAACCACGTCATTTGTTCCTTGAATTTGTAGCCAATATTGGAAATAAAAATTCGTCCACTGGAGAAACCCCATCAAACATCAATCATTGTGAGATCTAACCGACTGTGCAAACATGAACGTAGGTCTTTTTTATAATTCCTAAAGAAGGTGGTTGATTCTGATCACCAAGAATAAATAAATGTAGTTAGTGTTTTGTGTTACAGGGTATAACAGGTGCAACAGAACTGATCAGAATGTGAATTTTAGTATATTTTGTAAACTTTGCGCGAAAGTGTATTCAACAAGCAGCCTTAGTATAGCTGCTTCAAAACTGTAAACATCAACAAAAGATTGGCCTAAATTCTACCTATCATTTCTTCACAGTCTTTTAAGAATGGCTGATATCACTTCCACGCAAAATAGTACACATCCCAAACATACAGTTAACGTAGTTTGGAAATATTGTTTCTACCTCCACCTGTATAGATTGAAGGCGTGGAATCAAGGCTCAATATGGTCTCTACCTGGATAATGAAAAACAAAACGAGATGTGCGGTAGATCGGACCTGTTAATAACGGTAGATATATAGTACACAATCTAATAAGCAGTTCAGTTTTTGTTTTATGAAAATCCGTCTAGTAGTTTTCGAGATACCTGAATTTCTCCATGGTCGTCATTACGACCCTCGAAATAACGAAAAAGTGCGTTTTTTTTTTACTGTACATGGCTCCAAGCCAATGTCGAAGAAGAGAAGAATAGAGGCCCTTCCCCCAAAACCCAAAAAAGAGAAAAGGCCATGAAGACTCATACCATTGGTGCGTATGGTTGAATTCACCCATCAGCCTTGTGGGCCAAACAAGATGACAGTAAGTTGCGGGCTATTAAGAGCCCTGTCCACGAATGTTGCTTGGCTTGTCACCGCAGTCATCTGGAAACGAAGTTGTTAGTCCGCTTGTGTACTGGACACATCGACCTTACTCTTTGCTTCCTTTTTAGGGGGGGGGGGGTTATCCCCCCCCCTGAATGCCATTGGTGTCATTGCCACTCACTGTCCATCACGTTCTTGATGGTGGTAGTCATCGTTTCCACCTCTTGTGACACATAGTTGTACATTTTTGGGATTAATTTTTCTGACTAATGATTAGAACCATTGTTGTATTGATGATGTATTTTTATTTTTGAGAGTCAAAATCCCTGAAACATCTTACTGGGTTTATTGATTATTGACTTAAATCCGCAAATAAAGACAGAATGTGTGTACAACATTTAAAATTGGTTTAGAACAGAGCGTGATCAAGGCGAGCTTTGAGAGCGCTGACTGAGGTCTTTTTAATGACACTGTCCGTCAGCCGACCATGCGATAAAAGAGAAAATAAGGTACAACATTTGTAAATGTAAAAAAAAAGGCACATATCCATTATGTCATAGTCTTTATACATGTTTTTTTGTTTTTGTTTTCTTCTCATTTTGTTTTGTTGTTTGTATAATTGTTAAATTTAAGTCGCTCAACTCTCAAGCACAACTACAGCAGAACCATCTACCAGTTATCTTTAATTATTTTTTACTGTGTACGTTCACTTAGCGTAACGGGGTTCCGTCATGCCTAGACTCTATGTATCGACAACTCGTCCGTCTACTGACAGTGTTCTTCATCTCTTTTGCAGGTAGTCAGTGTCAAATCTGTGGGCGCGTCGTGGCCAGTAGAGAAAATCTATACAAGCATATGAACCTGCACAGAGACAAGTATAAATGCCCCACGTGCAACAAGGCTTGCAACTCAGGATGGAATCTCAAACTGCACATGTCTACTCACCTTCCCACTGCACAACGCAATGATCAAACTCCCACTTGCCCAATTTGCATCTTAAAATTCCCGTCTCAAACAAATTTACAAAATCATATTAAAAGACACCATTCTCAAGACATATTCCCGCCGTATTAATCTTACTGATATGTTGGTGATGAAAATGTAGTTTTTAAATTATCAGTGCGTTTTTGTATAGAGATGTTTACAACGTTATGTACTCGTGACTCGTGGTCTTTGATGTTAATTACCAACAAGAGGATCACTAATCAGCTGAGTGCCCACTTCACTTCCGCAATCGAATAGGATGAGGAACAACTATTCAGCTCTCCTTCATTTGACTATGGGTCGAGGATTCGTGTCCATAAAAGGACATGATGTACCAGACCACTGCACTGTGACTGAGGTTGGCGCTAATGACCAAGCTGTCGATGCGCCATTAAGCCTCAATCCCCCCCCCCCCGAAACTCGATGCAGTAAATAATAAAAATTAAAAGTGCCCAAAAGAATATAAGGTAGTCCGTTATTGACTACTGCTGCTACTCATCCAAGAATGCATAATTTTTACTGTTTTGTGTTTTTCTTCCCGAAAGTGGTTTAAGGTTATGAATTACTTAAATTTTAAATAAACTTGATGTGCGAATGGAAACCTTACATTATGTGCTACAGAGTAGGAATTGCCATTGGATGTTTGAAGACTTACACATCCGGTATAGCTAGTCACTTGATTTGTAATCCCAGCATTTATTTGGTCTAGTTCGATAATTTTTCATTGTCATAGGTTATATTCGTGAAATATTTGGTAGTTCGAAATAATACTTTTATTAATCCGCTATACACGTCGTAAAAATCTACATAATTAAGCGGATTATAAAACGGTAAACAGTAGTTCCCGGATGCTACTACAGGAGCATTTCTACTTAAAATATAACTCCTTTTTTCACCGTAATGGTATTTTAAAAATATAAAAGAAGGGTTTACTTGCATTCATTCTTCTCAACACCATACATTTGGTTTTTTTTTTGGTTTTTTTTGCTTTTCAGAAGAATTCGGTGAAACATGTGAAAGGCCAGACAAGTCTCTTGGATCTTGGGATGTGCGTGAAACTACGTTCTTCCAATTTTGTTTAATGGTGCAACGTTTACCACAAGTAGATCATTTGTGACATTTGAAAAGGTTTATCAGTTTACGTGGATATCGCTTGCTTTGATCGCTCAATCCATGTACCTCCATCCTTCAAAAACCCTTCTCTTTGATAAATTTTTAAAACCTATAGGCCTGATTTTCCAGTGCATCAGTCAGTTGAACAAAACCAATTTTAAGATTTATATGTAGTATGATGCAAAATATGTCGTCCATTGAAGTTTTTTCTTTACAACCAAGTTTTTGTGCTATTGGTACAATGAACTGCATTAATTAAAAATTCAGGGTTCATAACACGTGTCAATAGTGACTGGCCCGAAAACGAAGTGAAAACAGCAATAGTATTGTTAGTCGTAAAATTCGTTTGATTTCCTAATTCTTTTGATATCTATTTGTCGTGTTTCTATTGCTTCGTACTGATGCAAAACACATCGTTGTCTTAAGTGTTTGTTTATTTTTTAAATCTTTTTTTAATCGACGTTATACACGTCGTAATAATAAAAAATGAACGACGTGCGTGCATGTGTGTGTGTGTGTACTTCTACTCCTCTTGAACCAAGGCACCTACAAAGGTAAGAGTAGGGCCAAATGAAAGATAATTAAATTGCGGTTCCAGTAGGCCTATTTACAATGCTGTAAAATGAATTTATGATCCTCAAACACACGAAAAAATTGCTTGAACACGGCTCATGATGTAAAAGGTCGATCAGGTAAACTAATCAGAATGAACGTTTGCTTGAACAAATTTTGACCTTAAAATCAACTCGATCCCAAGATTGAAAAAATAAACAAACGACGACGTGTTTTGTATCAGTACGAAGTAATACATACACGACACATAGATATCAAAAGCCGTAGGAAATCAAACGAAATTTACGATTAACAGTGCTATTGCTGTTTTCACTATGTTTTCGTGCCAGTCATTGTTGACACGTTACGAACCCTGAATTTTTAATTAATGGATTGCAGTTCAATGTACGAATAGCCCCAGAAAACTTGATTGCAAAGAAAAAACCTCAATGGACGACATATTTTGCATCACACTACATATAAAAGTTAAAATTGGTTTTGCTGCAACTGACTGATGCACTGGAAAATTAGGCCTATGGGACCATTCATAAAGTACGTCACGCTCTAAGGGGAAGGAGGGGGTTGTCAAAAGTGTGACATCACACTTTTCTATTTTTATACACCTTTATAATTTGTAAGAAAAAGTTTTAATACTCTGAATGTACATAAATGATGTGCTACGGAGTCAGAAAGGTAAGGCGCTGTAAAACTGCTTCTGTCTGAATTTGTCACCATTCTTGAAATTAAGTGGAATGCAAAGGAGCTCTCATTTTGAACGTTAGGTTGGGAAAGGCAAGGATTGAAGGTTTTTTTATTTTACACGTTTTTTCCATCCAAAATACGAGCTGTTGCTAGTGCCTAGGTGGTCAGAAATGGTGGTAAGGGCAGTACACAAGCCTCAGTACGTTCCTAAACCGAACAGCGACCTAGCCAATTCTAACAACGCTTTCGTAAAGAGTGCATTGACCCAGAGAATTCACCATCTGTCGTCGTAGCATTGGCTGTTGGATCTTTGGGCTCAATGCTTCGCAGTTTCGACCGGATCTTGAAAGAAACTAACACTATGCGACTAGGTTGTACAGTATTGCTGATAAAATAACTGATGATTCGGGTGATTTGTACTGTTGCTGCTTGCTTTCTGTAGTTACAGCCCTAAAGAATGCCAACTGAGATGCTGCCTTTTTTCCTTATAAAAGTTTGTGAGTGGCAGTGTGACAAGGTTTTAGGTATTTCCTAGCAAATTTACATTCTCCATTCCGAGATAACCTTAGCAGTTGAAAAGAAAGCTAATTCTGCTATTTCACTTTCCTCTTCCTTTTTTTGAAGCTGGTCATTTTTAACTCATGGCAGACGTAGCTTATGGCTCATGGCAGAAGTGACATACTTTTTTAAGGGGGTATGAGTATGTGTGACAAAGAGCGACAGAGGGGGAACAGGGCGAGAGAGGGGGTCAAAATTAGCCAAAAAATAGCGTGACCTACTTTATGAACGGTCCCTATAGGTTTTAAAAGGTTGTCAAAGATTCGAGTTTCTGACGCATGGAGGTGCGTGTACTGAGCGAGCAAAGCAAGCGATATCCACGTAACTGATAAACCTTTTCAAGTGTCACAAATGATCTACTTGTGGTAAATGTTGCACCATTAAGACAAAGCTGGAAGAAGGTAATTTTTACTCACATCCCAAGATCCAAGTGACTCGTCACGTCTTGTTACGTGTATTACTGAATGCTCCTAAAAACAAAACAAAACAAAAAACCAAATATATGGTGTTGAGAAGAATGAATGCAACTAAACCCTTCTCTTATATTTTTAAAATACCATTACTGTGAAAAAAAAAGTTATATTTGAATTAAAAATGCTTCCATCGTGGCATCCGGGAACTACAGCAGAATCCAGCATGTATACAACGAGAGCATGTTTACTTATATTGTTAACCGTTAGTTAGGTTATGTTAAATTATGTTTTAATACTTTTTATTTCATTATAACATTTTCAAGGGCTAGATAATTTCGTTTAAAACTGTTTTATATTTTGTACATATTTTAGTGCCAAAAAATTAAGTTGCAGTGATGGAGATACTTGTCAGTGTGTGCTAATACGATTTTCTGTCTTTTTGTACCGGAATATTTATTTGCATAACTTGTAAAGTTTCTTTCTTTCCTTTGAGACTTTATCGGACCATTGGTTTTAAAGATGTACATGGGATTCGAAGGAAACATGAACGTTAACGCGAAACCTGAAAAGTTGGAAAGATCTTAATTCAAAGAAACTGCTGTTACTGCTTAGGTGCATTGGGTATGATTTGTGATTATCATTGCACAAAATTTGTTAATTATTTATTATATTATTTGTTACTAGTTTTTTTGATTATATTTATAGTATTGGATGCACAATGCATAATATTGCTAGTTATGGATGAGATTTACATTACCGTTTTTTCTGTGTACTTGGAAAAACTATCCATAACTTATTGTATCATTACACTTAATTTCACTGTTAGTGGGGTAATTTAGAAACCTTGATAATTATTTCCTTATCGTGTCCAATTTAATATGTATTAATAAAGTCACAGGTCACGTTAATAAATGTGAATTATTTGAAATGAATTTTTTTTTCTTTCACAGTTTCGTGAATTTTTTTTATTTAGTTGTACAGATTGAGTCATATAAAATGTACCACCTGAATTTTCTTTCAATCTTTGTTTGAAATTAAAACAGAGAAAATAAGCGATCACTTTAGTTTCGGGTTCAAAATCTAATTCTGATTCAGAAAAAGTGGGTCCTACTGTTTGGAATGTTTGGACAAACTCTTTTCAGTATAGTCCAAACATAAAAGTTCAAAACCTTTTAAATGTTGCATGGCATTCCAAATGCAATTTTTTTCTATATTTTTTCAAACCTTAAAAATATCAGACACACTTTTTAGGAATCAGAATTGGATTTGGTAAACAAAAGTGGACCCTACTTTCATTCGAAACAAAATAAAAGAAAAAACTTAAAACATAGCCTTGATGGGCCAGGCTGCTTTAGCAATGAAAGCCTAAATATTTTTTTTAATGCATGAAATGCTTCAAATCTGTTTTACAGAGGAGTATGATTCGTACGACATCATCTTCTTCTTATAGCTTCTGAAAATTATGCACTGTATTGAGAAACTAACATACAATTTGCACGTAATGTGTTTTATTTTATGTTTTTGGAAATGTTAAGACTGTCACAAAACAGATCCTTGAAGCAGAAAGTTCATAAATTTTCTTTGCTTCCTTAATGTAGGCGAAAGCCTCTTATTCTGCTTAAACAATTCAAACATAAATT